>CM053033.1:79569967-79822467 GCA_028564925.1 Lithobates sylvaticus
CCTTTTTCTCCCTGGAGCTGTGAGCCTTTTCCATGCACAGACAAAAAAGACGCGGGAAAAAGTTTGGGGCAGCTTTAGAAAACAGCAAGGGCCTTTCAGGGCTGCAAGCGGAGCTGCTTCAATGACATGAGCTGAGAAAGGAGGATAATGGAGCTTTTGTTGTGCAGCTCATGCTGGAGATGGCTCACAGCTGAATAACTTCTAATCAGGCTCATATGAATGCCAGAAAGTGAGCTATGAAAGCTGCTATATCCACTCGCAGCACTCAGGGTTTTACCTTGTCCACTGTGAGTGAGTGCAGAAAACTTTCTAAAGTATCTGGCAACACCATCCAAATGTTATGTTTATGTATTTGCCATTTTTTTTTTACTTGTTTACATGCAACCACAGCAATAGGGCCCATGACTATAGGTGGTGGTTTCCTGTGTAGTGCATTCTGACACACATCAAATACAGGTCATCAAATTTCTATTGACTTTTAATAGCAAATGCAGCATTTGACAAGAGTGCCATGAGCCCTAACTCTTTAATTTCCATGTGTTTTTAAGATTAAATTAAATTTAGAAACATCCTAGTTCTGCAGTTTTATACTGCAAAAGCCCTTGGAAAAAAAATGAATAATTTGTATAGTTTCATAGATAAACGTATCTATGGTATATACTAGATTGGCTACTTTGTTTTAAAGTATCCTGGTTTCTACATTTCAAAAAAGTGATTGATTTTTTTTTTATTGTAGATTTCAGGAGTCAGCCAGGCAGGCTCAATGAGTAAATGCATAGAAGGCAGGGAATACCTGCTGCTGCACTAGACAGAAATTAAGGGTTTCGAAGTAAAGCAAAAAAAATAAATCTCAAGTTGTACATTTATTGTCACTTGGTGACCCAGCTTTAATGTAAGTAAACCTAGAGATACATGTCTGATGTGTAATACTTCTGGTTTTCAGGTTTTACTGGGACACACTGCGACACGGACATAAATGACTGCTTCCCAGACCCCTGCCACTATGGTACCTGCATTGATGGCATTGCCACTTTCACCTGCCAGTGTAGCCCTGGGTTTACCGGGCGGCTGTGTGACACTGACATTTATGAGTGCCAAAGCATGCCTTGCCAGAACGGAGGGGAATGTGTCGATAAGGTTAACAGCTACTTGTGCCAGTGCCTAAAGGGGACCTCAGGTAAGTGTCCTCATCGATCTGACAGTTTTCATTTTTTTTCCTTTTTTTTTTTTTTATTACATTCTAGACCGAGCAATAGTGAAATCCGCAATTTAATTGATATTAATGTTTTTTAAAAAAGCAACTTAACCCAAAAACAGTTTTTTATTGGGTGAAGCCCAGTAGGGCTTGTCCCCCCCCCCCCCTTCTGGGTTCTGATTGTTTGGGATCTCACTGGGAAGATCTGTTCTCAGCTACCTTGACAGCTGTGCAACTGAGACACATGTGTGTTGTTCATATATTCAGAGAATACCATGCGAAAGTGCATAATAAAGCATGTATATGCATGTGTGTATGCATGCAGGGGTGCGGATAGGTCTCGTGTCACAGTGTAGACCTAAGAGATCTAATTTTTAAATGCACCAAACAGTGACTTGAATTTTGGGCAAAACTGTCCTTGTACTTGTATATGTAGATCAGTAGCGTTTGTCAAAGTATAAGAAATTACAGACTTTTTTTAAGCGATATAATGCAAATGCAACAGGAGCTTTCAGTAACCCAAAGCAACTCTGTACCGGTGTTAAAGGGCTCTCTGCAAAGCAAACAATTTCTGTCCTGCTGCCTGCACCAATGGATTCTTCAGCCTCCCTCGTGGAAGTGTTGGGTGCCTGTTCCCCTTGCTGCGCTCTGTGGTTTCTTTGGCAAGTTTCTACATCCGGGCTGTGAAGTAGGAGCTTGCAGATAAAACCAAAGAGTACATCGGGCGAAATGGGTATCCGACACTCCCGGAAGAACTTTTTTTAACGTTTTTTTTTTTTTTTTTTTTTTTCCTTTAACACGGCAGATTGTTTTTAAATTTTAACAAACTTCACATAAACATTTATTTTCCCCTGTGAGTCCTCGGACCAATGGCTTTTTTTTTTCTTTTTAAGGGACAAACTGTGAGATCAATTTGGATGACTGTGCCAGTAACCCATGTGACTCTGGCAAATGCATTGATAAGATTGACGGCTATGAGTGTGCCTGTGAACCAGGATACACAGGTAATGTGTTAAATTGAGCAATTTAAGTGGCCACATATGATATGTTTAGAGTTACCATTACTATGTAATAGGAAGGCATATCTAAACATCCTATTCAATTTGTATACAATCTGGTAAGCACCCAGTCCAAAGATGTAAAGCAGATTGCACAATTAGTACGTCTTACCCAGTAATGTGTTGCCTCTTTGAGAAAGCAGATGGACAGTTTTTTTTTTTTTTTTTTCTTCTTTATCTCTCTTATCACAGCTTGTATTTAAATGGAGAAGGGAAACCTCATATCGTTTTTTTGTTCTTAGTTTAAAGATATGAGGCCTCAATTAGTCCCAGGAAGTGGTGTTTGTGAGCCCCAGCTGGATGGAGGATTGCTGTAGGGATTGAAGTTTGCCATTAGGGAATCCAGACTATTCAGCTCAGGTAGAGGATTGGGTTTCTAAGCTAGTCTGACCGGTGTGTGGTTAGGGAAAAGCTAATAAGATTCTTTAATTAAGCAAGACCCCTTTCTATGGCTCACTGATCACCTGTGCAGAGCCTAAATGTATAGAACTCTCCTCACTGTCCTTCATCTGTCCTGTGATCAATAGATGCTTTTATTTCGGTGTGTATGTCCCATTGGAGGCCTCTGTAAAAGGAGAATAGGAGTAAAAGGTAACTCGAAGAACGGGGAAGACAAGCCTTATGCAAAAACAAGTTCACTCTATGCGATATCGCATTGCTTTTTTTTTTTTGTTTTTTTTAATTTAGGATCTAAATTCAGCTTTTTGTTTATCTGAATAATTGCGAGACATAACCCCAACATAGCAATAAAAATGTGCCACCGGCAGAATTGTCGGCAGTTACAAACCTAGAGCAGATTAGGAAAAAAAAGTAGTAACCACACCTCCACCTCCAGCAGGTCTTGCCCCTCTGTTCTGGGTGGGCAGACAAATTATTCAGCTTGAATCAAATTGCAAATTTCCATAGCCAGCAGCTATGGAAATTAGCATGTTGGGTTTAAATTAGAAGCTAGTATTACATATTCATAGACAAGTGGAAATAAAATGGTTTCCAGGTTATATTTTGAGATCAAACCATTACGGTAAATGTTTTTTGTCTAATTCAATCTGTTTTCTCCTACAGGAAAAATGTGCAACATGAACATCGATGAATGTGTCAGCAACCCGTGCAGCCATGGGGGGACCTGTGAAGACCTTGTCAATGGCTTCAAGTGCACCTGTCCTGAGGGCTTCCAGGGACATACGTGTTTGTCGGAAGTGGATGAGTGCCGCAGCAACCCTTGCATCCATGGGACATGCCACGATGGGGTCAACGGGTAATTTGACAATCATATAAGGCTATGTATAGGCAGTTTTATTAGTCTGAGGTTTTATTTTTATTTTTTTCATTACAAATTTTCCCTATAAATGTTTGAAGTGTATATGTGAACGTCCATCTGGAAATAGGTGCACAGTGTCTTCTATTGTATTTTATGTTTCAGCAGTGACTGTTTACTGTCTGCTTTTAAAGGTACAAGTGTGGTTGTGACCCAGGCTGGAGTGGCACGAACTGTGACATTAACAACAATGAATGTGACTCCAATCCCTGTATGAACCAAGGCACCTGCAAGGACATGACTAGCGGCTACATCTGTTCTTGTAGAGAAGGATTCACTGGTGGGTATGAGAACTTCACAAAGGGCGCAAGGCAGTTTTGTGGCATTGGATTAATTGGCAGACCGTGTATGCATATAATTGGTTCATATAATAAGCTCAGTGTCAAGTTGTTCACAAAATACATGAGGTCACTCTTTGTTGCAGGAGGAACATCTGCATATTGAAAGGGTTCTTTACCATAACAGCTGTGAAAACATAGAATAGTTTTCCACAGCAAATGGTTATAGAAAACTCAGGTTGATTCGTGAAAGGCTGGGATTAGTTTCTAAGACCCCTTTCACACTGGATGAGTTTTTTTAGGCCTCATCTGCAATCCCAGTGTGACAGCCAGTGCTTTCACACTGGAGCGCTGCGCTAGCAAGACGTCAAAAATTCCTGCTTGCAGCTTCGTTGAGGTGCTTTATACACCGCTCCTAAAGCGCCCCTGCCTATCAATCAATGGGCAGCGCCACCAAAGCGCCTCGGCAGTGGTGCTTTGCGGGCGCTTTTAACCCTTTATTCGGCCGCTATTGGGGGTTTTAAGCGGCACGCTAGTGCCCGAAAAGCGCCGCAAAAATAGCAGTAAAGCGCCGCTTAAACTAGCGACGCTTTACCGACGACGCCTGGGCGCTGGCAGTGTGAAAGGGCTATAAATGTACAAATTATCAATGGCTACTAATAATTCATAAGAAATAACACTGTAGTATAATTATCCAGGGAGTATACTAATACTTTGGATATCAGGAATAATTTTAAGAGGAAATTGGGCAGACTTTTTATAAGGGTTTTCTGGCTTTTTCTGCTAACAACTATGGGCTTAGTTTTTTTTTTTTTTTCCTGAATAACTCGATAGGCAAGTGTCCTTTTTTTTTTTTATTTTTTTTTTTATCCCAATGACGTATCTATGTACAATTTTGTGTTCTCACAGGAGTAAACTGTCAGACCAACATTAATGAATGTGCATCAAATCCTTGCCTAAACCAAGGCACCTGCATAGATGGGGTTGCCGGATTCAAGTGCATTTGCCCGCTCCCCTATACTGGTAAGTCACCAATCCAGGAAAGATCCTTCATCTTTTAAAGTAATGTTAAAGTGTTACTAAAGGCAAATATTTTATTTTTTTGTTAAAATAACAAACATGTTATACTTACTTTCTCTGTGCAGGGGGTATTGCACAGAGTGGCCCCAATCCTCCTCTTCTGGGGTCCCCAAAAGGGGGGGGTCTTGCCTCCAACTCTTCTTCAGACTACCATAGCCAGCCACTGGCTTTGGGGAGAGCATAGTTTGCATGCTCTCGACCTGTGTGTCTATGGAGCCACGTTCCATAGACTTACATGGCGGGACTTAGGCCCGCCCCCCCCACTTCCTCTTCACTGCATCTGATTGACAGCAGCAAGACCCAATGGCTTGTGCTGCTGCTCGAATGCTGTGTAAAGAGGGTAGAATAGATGCAGCTGTGCACAGCGCTGATCTCTTCACCCCTCTCTTCCCCATCACATAGGGAGGGGGGGGTACAAAGAAACTGAAACCCTTTTTTAACTTCATGCAAACAATGCATAAAGGTAAAAAACGTTTTTAGGTTTAGTAACAATTTGTTGCAGAAATTGGAGCTGGGCTGACACGGTCTTTTACTTTGTCACTGGTGGGCATGCTGTTCTCTCTTTTGAGTAGATAGCATTTTCTTCAGTTAAAAAAAAGCTTCAACCCTGCCAATGTGATTTCCATTTATTATTATTATTATTATTATTTTAATACAGGATTTATATAGCGCCAACAGTTTGCGCAGCGCTTTACAACATGAGGGCAGACAGTACAGTTACAATACAGGAGGGATCAGAGGGCCCTGCTCGTTACAGCTTACATTTTGTCTTAACCTCTACATGGGTTTTGTATGCAAAAGCTGTTATCAGGCATTCCCTGCATGTATTATTATATTACTGCAAAAGACAGAATAATAGCTAGGAAATTAGCAAGTCACAGCTTGAGTAGGGGAACCGTGTCGGAAAGAATGGTTCATGTGTGATTCCCTTCCCAACAACCAGATGCAGCCTCACAGCATTGCATGCCCTTGTTTACTGTCAAAATTGTATTGATTTTTACATCCTGGGAGAAATGTGGGACATGTTGTTACTACATATTGTGATAGTGAAGTAAGGTCCCTAACAGGTGAGCTTTGAGACTTATTGATCGTGGGCTTTATCCGTGACATGTGTAAAGGAGTCATCCGCTTTAAAAAAGCCAAGCCTTGTTTTCCGGGCAGCGTTCATTGTTCTGCCCTTACGAAATAGAAGGAAAATATTTTGCTTGGAAAAAGACGAGGAGTCTCGTGCTGTTTTTCCAGCAACATTTTTTACATTGTTTTTCATGAAAACAGGCTGAAATCCTCTCTGGAAATCCTTCCGAGATACTTTCAGGGGCCTCTGGGTGGAAAAATCGCCTCTGCGCATATTTTGTTCTGCTCTTTTGACAGCAACAGAGGCCAACAACCACAGTACCCATTCTGGCCTCCATGGGGCGGATAAGGGTTATTTTGACAGATATGCAATGGCTGGGAACTAGTCCCAGTCAGATCCTGCCTGTTCGCTTCCTGCTTCCCCTTCCATTAAAATGGCCGTACGGACAATTGCAGGAAGCCGCAATGAATTTCCTGACTGATCCTGGTCTCCATGGCAACAAAAGGAATCATGGAGTTTTTGGAAAGTGGCCACTGCCGTCTAGAGAGAGTAACTAGCAGAAAAATAAATGACCTGCTATGTGATAACACACATACCTGCATTCAGTCCTTAATCGGTTTTCATGGATTATTGCAGGCATGATGGTTAATAGGTCAGTACATACAAAATTCATATTTTAGCACCTGGAAGTTGCTAGAAATAGAAACACCCTTGAAATCTCTGAGACTCTATTGGTGAAATCTCTGTCATAAGTTCTGTAAACCTACTATTCCCATCATTATGGCCTCCCTCCAGCTCTGTTGGGTTTAATTTATTTTCCATTACAGTGCCTTGAAAAAGTATTCATATCCCTTGAAATTTTCCACATTTTGTCATGTTACAACCAAACACGTAAATGTATTTTTATTGGGATTTTATGTGATGGACCAACACAAAATGTGAAGTGGAAGGAAAATGATAAATGGTTTTCAATTTTTTTTACAAATAAATGTCAAAGTGTTGCATGCATTTGTATTCAGCTCCTTTACTCTGATACCCCTAACTAAAATTTTGTGACACCAATTGCCTTCAGAAGTCGCCTAATTAGTAAATAGAGTCCACCTGTGTGTAATTACATTTCAATATTAATGCAGCTGTTCTGTGAACCCCTCAGAGGTTTTTTAGAGAACCTTAGTGAACTAAACGCATCATAAAGGCCAATGAACACATCAGACAGGTCAGGTATAACATTGTGGAGAAGTTTAAAGCAGGGTTAGGGTTTAAAAAAAATATCCCAAGTTTTGAACCTCTCACGGAGCACTGTTCAATCCATCTTTCGAAAATGGAAAGAGTATGTCACAACAGTAAACCTACCAAGAAATGGCCGTCCACCTAAACTGACAGGCCAGGCACAGAAATTGTAGAAGCTGGCAAGAGGCCCATGGTAACTCTGGAGGAGCTGTAGAGATCCACAGCTCAGGTTCAATCTGTCCACAGAACAACTATTAGTTGTTCACTCCACAAAGCGAGTCTTTGTGGAAAAGGGGCAAGAAGAAATCGGAAGAAATTGTTGAAAGAAAGCTACAAGAAGTCCCGTTTGCAGTTAGCGAGAAGCCATGTGGTGGACACAGCAATCATGGAAGAAGGTGCTCTGGTCAAATGTAACTTTTTGGCTTAAAAGCAAAAATGCTATGTGTGGCAGAAAACTAACACTGCACATCTCCCTGAACTCACCATCCCCACCGTGAAACATGGTGGCAGCAGCATCATGTTGTGGGGATGCTTTTCTTCAGCAGGGAAGCTGGTCAGTGTTGATTGGGAGATGGATGGAGCCAAATACAGAGCAGTCTTAGTAGAAAACCTGTCTGCTAAAGACTTGAAACTGGGGCGGAGGTTCACCTTCCAGGAGGACAACGACCCTAAACATTCAGCCAGAGCTACAGTAGAATGACTTGGTTTAGATCATAGCATATTCATGTGTTAGAATGGCCCAGTCAAAGTCCAGACCTAAATCCAACTGAGAATATGTGGCAAGACTTGAAAATTGCTGTTCACAGATGCTCTCCATTAGAGGTCAACCAATATGGGTTTTTCTCTGGCCGCTGCCGATATTTAGAAATCGTGGCGGTCGATATGATGCCAATATATGTTAGATTTTATGAGATGAAGGAAAAAAAAAAAAATCGGCCTAACACACCTTTCACACTGGGGCGTTTTTCAGGCGCTTCTGGGCTAAAAATAGCGCATGTAAAGTGCTTGCAAAACGGCTCCCCTGCAGTCTGTGTGAAAGCCGAGTGCTTTCACACTGAGGCAATGCGCTGGCAGAACTTTAAAAAAAAGTCCTGCAAGCAGCATTTTTGAGCGGTGTATACTGATCCTCCACCACTCCTGCCCATTGAAATGAATGGGCACCGCTGCCGAAGTGCCTGCAATGCGATTTGGCAGCAGTGCTTCACGGGCGCATTTTAACTCGTTCGGCCACTAGATGGGTTATAAGTGCCCCGCTAGCAGCTGAATAGCGCCGCTAAAATGACAGTAAAGCGTCGCTAAAACTAGCAGCGTTTTTACCGTCAACGCCTGCCCACTCCAGTGTGAAAGCAGCCTTAAGTGATACAAAAAATTTCTTACATTTAAACATTTATTAATTAAAACAAACCTCCAGTCAGTTCACTTGTATGTATAATTTTGATTAAAAAAAAACTATATATTAAATACACAACTTTTGGACGAAAAAAAAAATGGGCTAACTTTACTGTTTTAGTTTTTTTTCTTTTTTAAAATCATTAGTGTATTTTTTTTCCATAAAAATTGCGTTTGAAAGACCGCTGCGCAAATACCGCGTGACATAAAGTATTGCAACAACCGCTATTTTATTCCCTAGGGTCTCTGCTAAAAAAAATATATAATTTTTGGGGGTTCTAAGTGATTTTCTAGCAGAAAATACAGGATTTTTACTTGTAAGCAACAAGTGTCAGAAAAGATTTAGTCTTTAAATGGTTAAACTGGGAACTCAGTTCATTACAAGTATAAAAATTGTATCTCTTTGGTCTTTATTTGACAGACTGCCCAGAGAGGAGACAAGTTGCTCCACTGAAGACTTCAGGCAACTTGCATTGACTTCTATTACAGAAGTCTTTTGCAAGTTGCGCTGAAGATATAATCGGCCTTTTTTATAATCGCAATCGGTCGATGACGATTAATTAAAAAAGACGCCAAATATCGGCCGATATATCAGTCGACCTCTACTCTCCATCCAATCTGACAGAGCTTGAGCTATTTTGCAAAGAAGAATGGGCAAAAATTTCACTCTCTAGTTGTACAAAGCTGGTAGAGACCTACCCAAAAAGACTTACAGCTGTAATTGCAGCGAAAGGTGGTTCTACAAAGTATTGACTTAGGGGGGCGGAATACAAATGCACGCCACACTTTTCAGATCTTTATTTGCAAAAAAAATTTGAAAACCATTTATCATTTTCCTTCCACTTTACAATTATGTGCCACTTTGTGTTGGTCTATCACATAAAATCCTAATAAAATAAATTTACGTTTACGTGGCTGTAACATGACAAAATGTGGAAAAATTTAAGGGGTATGACGATTGTAGCAGGAGTGCCTGAAACATTTATTATCAGTCTGGAGCTCTAGCCCAAATGGGTTTTATTCTGTCCGGCTTTACTACTATCTGTATTTTTGTTTGGGCCAAAAATTTAGTAAATTTTTTTTTAATGACAGTTGTCACTAAACAGGGAGTAGGGGCAAATCTCCCAATGGGGCACCTTTCCTGGGACAGATGTGAGTGTTAAAACTTCTCTCACCTGTACCAGGGAATAAAACCTAGACAGAGATACTTATCTTTTCCTTACGCCATTGAAAAAAAAAGTTGATGACCTGCTTTCTTGTTTGCTATATAGCTTTTTTTAATTGCTCTGCATACTAAGGTAAAGCTTGCTTTCTTGCCAGGGGAAACATGTGAAGATGTTCTGGCACCTTGTGGTAACGGCCCATGTAAGAATGGAGGAAGATGTCAGGAGTCTGAAGACTATGAAAGCTTCTCCTGCATATGTCCTATGGGATGGCAAGGTTTGTGTATAAATCCATTTACTAATTCACTTACATCTATCGTAATACGGTTTAAGTAATAAAATAACCAAAGCTGATGACTTCTCAATATAAAGCAAAATGGCTGACCTCACCAACATGAGCTTGCTTATAGTATGTGTAGTGTGGTCCTTTTAGATGATAGTTATATTAGTTCTTATTCACAGATATTTGGATGGAAAGTCTTGCAGTTCTTTTATTCTTCCACCTGCAACCCAAAAGTTGTTCCCAAAAAAAAACTCTTTTAATGCCAAAATCAAAATGTCCTCCACTACTTTTCCTCTTTTTGTAAATCGGTCCATCTTCTCCCCAAGGGCAAACCTGTGAGAATGACATCAATGAATGTGTGAAAAACCCTTGCCGAAACGGTGCTTTGTGCCAGAACACTAACGGAAGCTACAAATGCAACTGTAAACCCGGTTACACCGGCAGGAACTGCGAGACGGACATTAACGACTGTTTGCCAAGTGAGTGTCACTTGATTAGTTCAAAAATGAAATTGTTCTGTTACCCTTTAAGAGAATTCTGTTGATATGTCCAGACATTACACCAATTTACCCCACGCACCTTTTTGTTCCCCTTCAGAGCATGTCCCAGCATTGTTTGTTTTCTTTTGCCTTGTTTCTGTAGGGAAAACCAGCTCATATTACTCCCTGTGACATCATTACTGAGCTTACTAAATTCTAGTAGGAGCATCTGCTGGGTGTTCGATCCCTAGGAGTAGAGAGCTACATCTCCCAAGAACCTGTTCCCTACACACAATGCATGGGCAGGCTCTTGCGAGACAAGGCAACAGCATTGTATTTTCTGACAAAGCAGTCAATATATGCAAGTGGAGGAGAACATGAGGGGTTGGGGGATAGGTGAAGTTCTGTAGTCCATAAGGTAGGGCTGACAGCATTGGTTGGGATTACCATGCAACAGAGGCAGTGTGTTGTAAGCCCAAATGTTAAATTGGTAGCGCACTGAATTTCGGCAGATCAACCCATATTTTTCTGTACTTGTAATGTTTCACTGGGGCATGAGGGGGTGTGCATGTATTGCATATTTAAATATGCTTTTGTGCCCTGACATACACTTTAAGTGTTTGATTTTTGTGGCGTTTTGCATCTCATCTTCATTATTCATTTATCCCATTTATAGATCCCTGCCACAACGGAGGTTCCTGCACTGATGGCGTTAACGATTTTTTCTGCAACTGTTTGCCGGGCTTCCGTGGTCTAAAATGTAATGAGGACATTAATGAGTGCGCTAGCAACCCATGCAAAAATGGTGCCAACTGCACTGACTGTGTCAACAGCTACACTTGTACTTGTCCATCTGGATTTAGTGGCATCCACTGTGAAATCAACACACCTGATTGCACGGAAAGGTACCACTCTCTTTGAAGTTATTATTGGTTGCGAGTTTTCACTATAAATGATTATTTTAGTGGTCTTTCTGTAGATGCTTCAAATTTGGCCACCAAGATGAGCATCTATCACAACTGTCTTTTTTTTGTTTTTTAACTTGTATAGAATTTGTAATTTAACTCTACTAGCAGATGTATGCTTATTCGAAGGCAGGAAGGATCATAATTTCCAGAAATTTTAATATCTACCTGTCAGGTTCACACAGTTGCAAAAAGGCCTTGTATTTAAGCTTGTACTGCCCCGTGGGTGGGCTTACAGCACGATAATGGTAACAGCTGAGGGGTCAGGTTAGAAAACTGAGGAACAGATGACAAATTCCGTTTTTGTAGGCATGATGATTAGGTTTTTTTCTTTTTCTTTTTTTGGCTTGTAACCTGTTCCAGTCCCTAGCACCAGTTACTGGAGCTGAGATACACAGACAGAGGGAGAGTATTTTAGCTAATGAATAATTTCTCTTTGGAGCTGGACATCGTGAGAAAGGGAGGAGTGGTGTGAGCCAACCAGAGCAGGAGGATGGTTCATGGTTATAGCCCTCTGAAACTGCAAATCGCAGAAAACTAAGATTTATCTTCCGCCTAAAAGTCTGTCATTCCGCCTAAAATTTATATCTTATTACGTTAGTCCCTGGCATTTTATACATCTTGGACATCTCAATCGTGAGATCTCCCTGCTGTAATTCCCAGCATTGTTTCTGTCGTCCTCTGAATTTTGGATGGTCCCACCTACCTTTTGCTTGTCCCAGAATCTCCTTTTTACAGTTTTCATAATTAAAATATTTTAACAAATCCAGCAGGAATGGTGAAACTCCCCCCATAATGGCCTCAACATCTGTGCAGACCCAGGAATTCAAGTGTTTTTTTTTTTTTTTTTTTTTTGTAATTCTTTGTTTAGGTGGAGGAGGGGGTATGGCATGGTTAAAAAAAAAGTAGCAGGTGGTAGGCTGCCTAACGGCAAACAAAGTACAGGTTAAGCGGTATTATTTTACAACATGGTGCCTAAATCTGCATCTGTAGCAGTAAAATAGAATAAGGAACTCAAGGGTTTAACTCTCTAGCAACCACCAAACATGGAAATATCACATTTATTAGGTGTGTCTTTTTAAATAAATCGTGGATAAAATTATGCAAAACTTTGCTTCCTATTTCCAGCTCTTGCTTCAATGGTGGCACTTGTATTGATGGCATCAACACATTCACCTGCCGCTGTCCGCCTGGCTTTACCGGGATCTACTGCCAACATGATATAAATGAGTGTGACTCCAAACCCTGCATGAATGGGGGAACATGCCAGGACAGCTATGGCACCTACAAGTGCACCTGCCCTCAAGGGTATACTGGGATAAATTGCCAGGTACGCATGGAAGTCCTTGTTTAACCATGTGGACAAAGTCTAAACCCAGAAAAGTTATCAACTTTTATGTGTTTTTGAGTTATTTACAGTAATGGGTTTCATTTAAACTTTTAACAGAATTTGGTTCGTTGGTGTGACTCCTCTCCCTGTAAAAATGGAGGAAAGTGCTGGCAGACGAATAATCTGTATCGATGTGAATGCAACAGTGGCTGGACTGGACTGTATTGTGATGTGCCCAATGTATCGTGCGAGGTTGCTGCCCTACAGCAAAGTGAGTTGGGGACCTAATAGTGACAATACCTCTGCATAGGTTTAGAAGCAGAACTCCAGGGAAAACATTTTTTGTTCATTTTTCTATAGTCTGTGGAAGGGCTGGAGCCTCTGTTTGTATTGCTGTGTGTGTGCCCTTTGGGGAGATATAACCTTAGTTTAGCTCAATTGGTGGGGTGTCACAAAGAGAAATAAATGGGATATCTTTCTGATGGGGTTAGATGCAGAAACAAAACGCATTAGGTTTTTATTGTTGTATGTGTCTTTCTGTTCAGGTGACATCCATTATTTCTCATTTCTTGTTATGGTGTCACCCATACTAGAAGCAAGGAGAAATCCTCCAAGTGAGAACACAAATGGAAAAATTGAGAGAGGTTCTGACTCTTCCCTACTTTATCAAAAATGAAAAAAAAATTGGGAGTTGAGTTGGGCCTTAATGAATTTTAGTAGGGTGGTTTCTGTATGAGTCGCCTTTTATCCACAGCATTCCCACTAATATGATCATTTGTTTCTTTCAGAGGTTGATGTTAACAATCTGTGCCGCAATTCCGGGTCATGTAGGGACACTGGGAATACTCATTACTGCCTATGCCTGCCTGGTTATACCGGAAGTTACTGTGAGGAGCAGGTGGATGAATGTTCTCCAAATCCATGCCAGAACGGAGCTACATGTACAGACTACCTAGGAGGCTATTCCTGTGAGGTGTGCTATCTCTTTGATGTCTTACCAGCTATACAAAACTTTGGTTCCTAACATGTCAGGGGTCAGACAGAATGATACTGATTACATATTTTTTTGCCTCTTCTAGTGTGTAGCCGGATATCATGGTGTTAACTGCTCAGAGGAGATCAATGAATGTCACTCTTACCCTTGCCAGAATGGAGGAACTTGCATTGATCTTATCAACACTTACAAATGCTCCTGTCCCAGAGGAACACAGGGTGAGTCAGGAAAAGATCCCTTTTGAAATTCTTTTTGATTAATATATTTCTTTTTAGATGTCCTCTGTCAATAGATTGTTACTTTCTTCCACCTTTAGTGAAAACCACATTCAAGGAGTGTTCTCTTGCTAATAGAAGGGGAATAAAATAACATATTTTCTTGCAAACAGTGCCAGTTATTCTCATTTATTAACAATAAAAACTACACAGATGACTTCCACATTTCATAAAGTATTTTTTGATTGTTTTCTTTTTCCAGGTGTTCATTGTGAAATTAACGTAGATGACTGCAATCCATTTTATGAAGGACCAAACCATGAGCCTAAATGTTTCAATGGTGGCAAATGCGTTGACCGGGTGGGTAGCTACCACTGTAACTGCCTGCCAGGTTTTGTTGGAGAACGCTGTGAAGGAGATGTAAATGAGTGCCTGTCTAACCCTTGTGATGTCCGTGGAACGCAGAACTGCGTGCAGCTCATTAATGACTACCGATGTGAATGCAGGCAGGGGTTCACAGGTAAGACACCACCCTTGTGCATTTGTGACCCTTTTTTGTGCAGTTGATTTGGGTTTTTGAGCTCAATGTTTTAATTTTCACCCAGGGAGACGATGCGAGTCGCTGCTTGATGGATGCAAAACGAAACCCTGTAGAAACGGAGGAACTTGCTCTATCGCCAGCAATACGGAACGTGGTTTTATCTGCAAGTGTCCACCAGTAAGTATAAATTTGGTTTAGTGTGTGAAATCTTTAAAGGTGCTAAATCTGTGTGGGATATAATAGTCATTTCATAAATCCTGGAACACATTATCTAACAACATTATAATCACACAGGAAACATTTCTTCTTCTTTTCATGACTTCTCTACTTGGGGGATATTGTTCATCAAAGTATGCAACTGTGTCTCATTTCCCTTGGCCAATCAAGCAAAACGGGAGACCCTATTTCATTTTTTCACATAGTTGATTTTAAATCAAAAGCAGGGTATATATGCTGAGTTTAAAAAAAAAAAATGTTTTTATTCTTTTTCATTCAACCAGCAGGTTGAACAAAAAAAACTCAGATCCCTGCATCAACACAAGCGATGTGAATACAGGGATCTCTTCTGCTGTGTCTCTGTATTCTAACAGTGAGGACTTCCCACTCGCCAGAATACAATGGACAGCAGCTCTTGGCTGCAAGTGCTAATCGAATGCTGGTTTTTCAGCATGACCATTCAACAGAAGCCAGTTGTTAGACCAGCTCCTGTTGAACAGACAGCGGTGTGCACATAGCAAAAGTTGGCCAGTTGCCGGTGAACCGGCTAAATTTCGGTACATGCATACCCAAGGTAAAATGAACCCAACTGGCATATGAGGCCAGAGGTTCCCTTGCTAAATTTAACAGAATCTGAGGGGACTGGGCGTCGTGTTTCAGTTCTTGTGAGCAGCCTTCCACATCTTCTACAATATAATCATATTGCCATATTGTTCTTACTATGGATTTAAGTGACAAATGGGTTTTATTAGATCATAAAGGCATTCATGTAGAAAAGAGAAGGCTGTTTTCTCCTTTTTGTCATTTGTTTACTGTCTACTAAGAACACCTCCTCAACCTCTCACAGTGAGTTTAGATTTAATAATAAAAACTTTTATTGTATATAAAAAAAAAAATAACCCAACCAGGAGTGCAGTGCATTCAATATGCTGGTCAATTCATACCCTTGCAAACAGAGATGTGTGTGTGTGTGTGTGTATGTATATATATATATATATATATATATATATATATATATATATATATATATATATATATATATATATATATATATAATGTATATGTGTATATAATCTCTCCTGTATAATAATATAATGAAAAGTCTGCACTTTCCTTTTAAATTAATTAAATATGTTTATTGAATGTCTTTGTTGCAGGGATTTGATGGCGCTACTTGTGAATATGACACTCGCATGTGCGGAAACCTGCAGTGTCTGAATGGTGGCACCTGTATATCTACTCCAAAGAGCCCCAAATGTTTATGTGCTGATGGGTTCACTGGTCTGGAGTGCCAACACACAGTCAGCAGTTCTTGTAGTCAAGCCGCTTGCTATAACGGTGGCACATGCAAGTCACTTCCCCAGGAGCCGTTTTATCAGTGTATCTGTCCCAGGCATTTTAACGGTCTCTTCTGCCACATCCTGGACTACGAATTTGAAGGTGGTCCAGGCCAGGACATCATCCCGCCCAAAATCAGTGAGAAGTGTGAGAGTGACTGGTGCGCTGCACAAGCCGGGAACAAGATCTGCAATGCTCAGTGTAACAGTAATGCCTGTGGATGGGACGGAGGAGACTGTTCACTTGACTTTAATGACCCATGGAAGAACTGCTCGCAGGCACTGCAGTGCTGGAAGTACTTTAATGATGAGAAATGCGACTCGCAGTGCAACAATGCAGGCTGCCTCTATGATGGCTTTGACTGCCAGAAATTTGAAGTCCAGTGCAAGTAAGTCGATTATAAAAGTAAATAATAACCTATTGTAAATGAAAGTTATGCTTCGAAATATTAAAACCAGCTCTAGTCATGTATTCTAGTAAGAGTGCATTAAAGCAGAACTCCATAAGTAAAAATCAGGAATTCATAAGCAGTGTTTCACATTTATCTTGCATGTACATTTTTTTTTTTTTTTTTGTTTTGTCCTGAATTTGAAAAAGACATTAATTTTGCACAATTTTCTTATTCTGTTTACTTTTTCTCTCTCCAGTCCTCTTTATGACCAGTACTGCAAAGACCATTTCCAGGATGGGCACTGTGATCAAGGCTGCAACAATGCTGAGTGCGAATGGGACGGTTTGGATTGCGCCAACAACATGCCTGAGAAACTAGCAGATGGCACCTTGGTGGTGGTGGTCCTCATGACTCCAGAGGAGCTGAAAAACAACTCTTTTAATTTCCTCAGAGAGCTGAGTCGAATTCTGCACACCAATGTTGTTTTTAAGAAGAATGAAATTGGTGATTTAAAGATCTTTCCATACTATGGAAACAAGGAGGAGCTTAAGAAACATCACATTAAACGGTCTGTGCCAGAATGGTCTGAGGCCCCCAGTGCCTTATTCAGCAGTTTGAAGGATTCCTTGATCCCTGGACGATATCGGAGAGAACTGGACCAGCTAGAAGTAAAAGGGTAAAACTTTTTTAAATGTTTTTTTTTTTGTTTTTTTTTTTTTTGTTTTTTTTTTGCATTATCAATCAAATATGCAATTTCGGCAAAAGTTTTTCACACAGTCATTGATTATCAATCAAATATCCACAGTAGTGTGATTTCCATAAAGTGGTTTGTCTCCTCCTACAATGATGGAATTGTCCCTCAGTAGCTTGTGTCTCCACCCCTCTCAAAATAAGGGAAGCCACTGCAGTAGTTTGTGCCTCTGACCCTCCCACAATAATGAAACTTTCCTGCATTTGTTTGGGTCTGTACACCTCACACATTTGTGAGATTTTCTTACAGTAGTTTGTGTGTCTACTCCTACAAGATTTCCCTGTTCTTTTTCTCCACCCCTCCCACAATGGTGAGATTTCCCTGCCGTAGTTGTGTCACTGATTCTCCTGCAGTGATTCCGCAGAGTCTTGTGTGTCTCTGCCCCTCCCACAATGGTGAGATTTCCTTGTCATAGTTGTGTCTTTTGATTCTCCTGCATTGCTTCCCCACAGTAGTCTGTCTGTGCCCCTCCCACGATAGTGAGCTTTTCCCAGAGTAATTTGTCTCATGCTTCTCCTACAATGCTAACATTTCATAGCCTACGAGTGGAGTTGGGAAGGACTGGGATTACTGGTGGGGTAATTTCCCCAGTGTAAACATGATACTAGAAACCTGGCAGCGGTTCTTGCCCTTTCCCATATGATCTAAAACTATAAAAAGTGTATGTCTTGGAATTAGAAACCGCTATGTATAACTAACCCTTTTTCTTTTTTCTTAACAGGTCAATTGTATACTTGGAAATCGATAATCGTCAATGTTTCCAGGCTTCATCCCAGTGCTTTAACAGCGCAACAGACGTAGCAGCTTTCCTTGGGGCCCTGGCCTCTCTTGGGAGCCTAGACATCCCGTATAAGATCGAAGCTGTAAAAAGTAAGTGGAATACCAAAATAGATAAGGACATATTTCATACTCTTTAAAATCTGATGACCTAATATACCAAAACTACTTCTTCTTCTTCTTCTTCTTTTTTTTTTTTTTCGTATACCTTCTTTTATTTTTATTTTTTTGCTTCTCTAGATTTATATCAGGATCATTAATGCTTTAAAGGTGGGGGGGGGGGGAGGAGAAGAGAAATTGATCAATCGCATACATGAGGTGGTGGAAACGGTATCTATAAAATCCCACTTAAATCCTCTGACTTAACAGCTCAATGAGAGCGCAGTGATATGAAGTTCATTAATCCGTTTTCTTAAAGGAGTAAAGCAAACCTGTCTCTTGATACTGCCTGCTGGGGCAAAAGAGAATTTTAACAGTAATTTGCAATTCTGATGAGTAAGAGAAAATAACATTATTTTTAGTTTTTTTTTTTTTTTTTTTTTTTCTACTGAAGTACTCTTTTTTATTTATTTTTTTATTAACAGATTCCCCTTCATTTTCCTTGTGTCTGCGGTGTGAAATGCAGCTTTAATGTCTGTCTTACCAAGTCTGTCCTGTTTTCCTTCAGGTGAAACTGGACCGCCGACAAACAAACCTCTACTGTATCCTGGTTTAGTTGTTGGAGCCGTCGCTCTCCTGCTGATCTTCCTCGTGGCCGGGGTCATCGCGAACAAGAAGAGACGGAGAGAGCACGGGCACCTCTGGTTCCCAGAGGGTTACGCAGTGAAAGAGTCAAACAAGTCAAAGAAACGGAGAGAGCCCCTTGGGGAAGATTCTGTTGGCTTAAAGTAAGTGAGAACATTTATTTTTTTAACAAAAGGGTGGGGAGAGGTGACATTGGGGGGGATGTTTGTTTATTGTCATTTAGAATTAGCTTATTCTGTTGCTTAATCTGTTAATATGACCACAGCATGTTGTCTAATTTTTTCCCCCCTTGAACATTAAAGGCCTCTGAAGAATGGTGCAGATGGTTCCCTGATGGATGACAATCAGAATGAGTGGGGTGATGAAGAAACGTTGGACAGCAAGAGATTTAGAGTAAGTGTTTCCAACTTCTGCAGATTGTCCAAATAGATTTTTGTTTCCAGGGACATTACAATATACAATTGTATATATCAGCGCTAATAAGATGTTTTTTAGAGGAGGTTGTGTGTTTTGTCTAGTTTAATTTTTGCAGGTTTTATGTTTAGATTTACACACGTCCAGTTAAACACAAAACGGGTGTTTTCAGTCTTTGCATGATTGTTGGCTAGTTAAATCACATATTAGCTGTACGTATCACTTGGCAAACTCCAGTGGTAAGATCTGCTTGTCTTAAATCTGCTCAACCACTGTGGCCATCAAATGTTGGTGTCACCCTCTCCTAATGGATTCTCTGTAATATCATACAAAATTACAAGTTAGGAGTAACAACAGTGTGAGATCTATCTTATATAGGGGGGGGGGGGGGTTGGCAGACACATAAACTACTGCAGGAAAATCCCCCCCATTGTGGGAGGGGCAGAAACAAACTACTAAAGGGAAACCCTAGTATTGGAGGGGCAGAGGCGCAAACTACTTAAAGGGAACCTTGCGATTGCTGGAGAGGCAGAGACACAAGCTTCTGCATAGAAATGTTGACATTGTAAGAGTGGCACAAACACAAAGTGCATGGGGAAAACTCCCCATTGGGTACAAACTACTATGGGGTAATCTCACCATTAAGGCAGAGTCGAAGACCCAAACTGTCACAGGGAAATATTGTCATTGGAGTTTTTAAGCGTTAGAAAAACTTGCAGCTTCAACAGAGCAGTTTTCACATACAAGTAGTATTATAGTTTTGAGTGTAGTTGACCTTTAAATGAATGCTGGCATTCTGGAAATGTGATGTCCTTTTAAATCTGTGTTTTTTGTTCTGCTAAGTTTGAAGACCAAGTGATGCTTCCTGACGTTGGTGATCAAACCGATCACAGACAGTGGACTCAACAACATCTAGATGCAGCTGACCTCCGAGCACCTTCCATGGCACCCACACCGCCACAGGGAGAAATTGATGCGGACTGTATGGACGTCAATGTACGCGGACCAGGTATGGTGACCATTCAGACAGTCTTTCCTCTATATAGTGTAAGGGTTACCAGACCAAAGTAATTAAATGGCGTTGGTTGTCATTTGCCTTTTTGGCTAGTCACATTGGTCCATTGCATGGCATACAGTTTTATGTAACAGTCCTATGGATGAAATGTGAAGATATGAGTTCTGGCATCAGTCTATAGGTAACTGTGTTTGTTAACCCATTTCAGATGGTTTCACACCACTCATGATAGCGGCATGCAGTGGAGGAGGCTTGGAAACTGGCAACAGCGAGGAGGATGAAGATGCCTCTGGCCAAATGATCTCAGACTTTATTGGTCAGGGCGCTAGCTTACTTAGCCAAACTGATCGCACCGGGGAGACGGCACTCCACCTGGCCGCCCGATACGCCCGAGCTGACGCCGCCAAACGATTACTGGAATCCAGTGCAGATGCCAATGTTCAAGATAACATGGGGCGAACTCCTCTTCATGCTGCTGTAGCTGCAGATGCCCAAGGCGTATTCCAGGTAGATAATTCTATTGTATTTCATAATGGCAGGTTTATTGTTTGGATTAAAGGAAAGGTGTATTTTTGTGAGTGCAAATTTTGAGCTGCAATTGTCATATTTAACTATGACTATTTAAAATTGACTTTTAATGTGATTTTTCTGTGTTTGCTATTGCCATTTTTTTCATGCTGCTCTCTCATGTTGAGATCTGCAGAGTCTCTCTGTGTATAGGGCAGTTAGCTCTGCAACCCTGTTAATCGATGACTGACATAAATATGGGGTGCCTGTTGGCCGTAGTCACTCTAATTAGACTGGTAGACCTAACCTGTATATATAATGCAAAAGTATGTCTGTTTCATGTTTACATATGACTGCAAACAATTTTTTATTTATTTTTTGTTCACTACAATAAGACTTTTTACATTAAGCTATGCAAATTATTATGTCTAATAGGTTTTTTCGAAAGTCCAGCATTCTTTCAAGAAAACCTGTAGTGAGAGCAGTATAAAGGTTGCCAGTGCTTAAATGCCCTCTAAAAAACAAATTTCCTGGCTGTCTTTGCCTTAATACTTTGAATGAGTGGTCTAGAGCAAGCATGCAGCATGGGAAGTCAGGACTTCCAAAAGGGCATACTTTTTTAAGATTTTAAAGCCTGAAGATCAGCATACAATTGGCATAACTCTCTTGTGGAATCATTGATATTCAAGTCATTAACTTTTTTATTTTTTTTTGTCGAACAGATTCTTATACGGAACAGAGCAACAGATCTAGATGCCCGTATGTGTGATGGTACGACGCCATTAATCCTGGCGGCTCGCCTGGCGGTGGAAGGCATGGTTGAAGAACTTATCAACTCTCATGCTGATGTGAATGCAATTGATGAGTTAGGTGAGGATCTGGTGATGTGTGTCCTCTTTGCATGCTGCAGTACTTGATTTGGTGCATTCTGAGACATTTTTTTTTTTTTTTTTTAATTTCGTTTTTTTTTTTTTCAATTTGTTTCAGGAAAATCTGCTTTGCACTGGGCTGCAGCTGTAAATAATGTGGATGCTGCAGCAGTCCTGCTGAAAAATGGTGCCAACAAGGACATGCAAAACAATAAGGTATGAGCTGTAGAAAACAGTGAAGACTTGCCATTAGTTGTGAATGCGGTCTGTAGTCTGTAGTGTGTGTGTGTATGTATGTATGTATGTATGTATATGTGTGTATATATATAATATATAATTACACAGTAACTCACAAAAGTGAGTACACCCCTCACATTTTTGTACATATTTTATTATATCTTTTCATGTGGCAACACTGAAGAAATGACACTTTGCTACAATGTAAAGTAGTGAGTGTACAGCTTGTATAACAGTGTAAATTAGCTGTCCCCTTAAAATAACTCAACACACAGCCATTAATGTCTAAACTGCTGGCAACAAAAGTGAGTACACCCCTAAGTGAAAATGTCCAAATTGGGCCTAATTAGCCATTTTCCCTCCCCAGTGTCATGTGACTTGTTACTGTCACAAGGTCTCAAGTGTGAATTGGTGTTATCACGCTCTCTCTCTCTCTCGCATACTGGTCACTGGAACACATGGCACCTCATGGCAAAGAACTCTGAGGATCTGAAAAAAATAATTGTTGCGCTACATAATGATAGCCTAGGCTGTAAAAAGATTGCCAAGATCCTGAAACTGAGCTGCAGCACGGTGGCCAAGACCATACAGCGGTTTAACAGGACAGGTTCCACTCAGAACAGGCCTTTTCATAGTCGATCAAAGAAGTTGCGTGCACGTACTCGGCGTCATATCCAGAGGTTGTCTTTGGGGAAATAGACGTATGAGTGCTGCCAGCATTACTGCAGAGGTTGAAGTGGTGGGGGGTCAGCCTGTCAGTGCTCAGATCATATGCTGCACACTGCATCAAATTGGTCTGCATGGCTGTCTTCCAGAAAGAAGCCGCTTCTAAAGATGATGCACAAAGCCCACAAACAGTTTGCTGAAGACAAGCAGACTAAGGACATGGATTATTTCGAATCCATGTCCTGTGGTCTGATGAAGCCAAGATAAACTTATTTGGTTCAGATGGTGTCAAGCGTGTGTGGCGGCAACCAGGTGAGGTGTGCAAAGATAAGTGTGTCTTGCCTACAGTCAAGCATGGTGGTGGGAGTGTCATGGTCTGCTGCATGAGTGCTGCTGGCACTGGGAAGCTACATTTCATTGAGGGAACCATGAATGCCAACATGTACTGTGACATACTGAAGCCAAGCATGATCCCCCTCCCTTTGGAGACTGGGCTGCAGGCAGTGGCGTCCCTAGGGGGTGGCTACTGGGGGCTATAGTCCCAAGTCTCTTACTTGGGGTTGGCTCTGGGCTCCAGCTGCTTAGCTGATGGCCAGGGGAGGAAAATGAACAGTTAATTATCAGGCACAGTTCTTATCTTTATTCAGCAGTTCCGACAATTTAATCATTGTCCCGACGTCCACTTCTATACCAATCTGCCGGGCAATGTAATTGCCGCGAACCGCAGCACAAGGATTACTCTAAGGACCCCATATACACCTCCAAGACGACCACTGCCTTGCTAAAGAAGCTGAGGGTGATGGACTGCCCACGCATGTCTCCAGACCTAAACCCTATTGAGCATCTGTGGGGCATCCTCAAACGGAAGGTGGAGGAGCGCAAGCTCTCTAACATCCACCAGCTCAGTGATGTCATCATGGAGGAGTGGAAGAGGACTCCAGTGGCGAACTGTGAAGCTCTGGTGAACTCCATGCCCAAGAGGGTTAAGGCTGTGCTGGAAAATAATGGTGGCCACACAAAATATTGACACTTTGGGCCCAATTTGGAAATTTTCACTTTGTTGCCAGCGGTTTAGACATTAATGGCTGTGTGTTGAGTTATTTTGAGGGGACAGACAAATTTACACTGTTATACAAGCTGTACACTCACTACTTTACATTGTAGCAAAGTGTAATTTCTTCTGTGTTGTCAAAAAAATTTATAAAATATTATAAAATAATATAAAATATTTACAAATATGTGAGGGGTGTACTCACTTTTGTGAGATACTGTGTTTGTGTGTCCATAACTGGACTGGCCCTTTAACTGCCATTCAGCCTATTAACATATTTTGTGTTTATTTTATCGCACCATTTTGTCACAAGAAAACAAAGTTCTGTTGTAACGTTAATACGTTTCTGAAAACGTATATAAAGAATATCCAGTACAGCCATGTTAGTAATTTGAACTATCCATTTTTTTTTTCAGGAGGAGACTCCGTTGTTCCTGGCAGCAAGAGAAGGAAGTTACGAAACTGCTAGGGTGCTGTTGGATCACTTTGGGAATAGAGACATCACTGACCATATGGATAGGCTTCCCCGTGACATCGCCCAGGAACGCATGCATCATGACATTGTCCGGTTACTGGATGAATACAACCTGGTGAGGAGTCCTCAACTGCATAACGGTCCAATGGGCGGTCCAACCTTATCACCTCCCATCTGTTCCCCAAATGGCTATGTTGGCAATATGAAACAAGCAATACAAGGAAAGAAGACTCGAAAGCCTGGGACCAAGGCTGTTGGATGCAAAGATTCCAAAGATATGAAAGCTAGGAGGAAAAAGTCTCAGGATGGAAAAAATGGACTTCTGGATTCAGGAAGCTCTGGGGTGTTATCGCCAGTTGACTCGTTGGAGTCACCACATGGGTATTTGTCAGATGTTTCTTCTCCTCCTCTGATGACCTCTCCATTTCAGCAGTCTCCGTCAATGCCTCTCAACCACCTCGCCAATATGCCAGATTCTCATATTGGCCTCAGTCACCTAAATATGACTGCCAAGCAAGAAATGGCTGCTGGTTCCAACAGAATGGGTTTTGAGGCTATGGCACCCCGTCTTACTCATCTCGTCTCCAGTCCCAGTGCTGTTCTAAACAGTGGTTCCATGCAGTTTACTGTGGGCAGTGCAACTGCCATGAATGGGCAGTGTGACTGGTTGACAAGGTTGCAGAATGGGATGGTAGCAAATCAGTATAATCCCATGAGGAGCAACCTCCAGCAAGGTGGCCACCAACAAGCATCAGTTCTTCAGCATGGCCTGATGACGTCTTTGCACAACGGTTTGCCAGCTGCTCTGACGCAAATGATGACCTACCAGGCCATGCCAAACACACGAATGACAAACCAACCTCACCTTCTCCAAGCTCAGCAGATACAACAAATTCAGCAACAGAATTTGCAGCTGCAGCAACAAAGTATGCAACAGCAACACAATCCAAACTCATCCGGCAGTCATATTAGTGCTCCTTTTTGTGGAAGTGATATGGCCCAGTCAGAAATGCAGCAGATGACGGGCAATAGCCTACATTCTATAATCCCCCAGGACACACAAATACTGACTGGCTCACTGCCAGCACCTCTCACGCAGTCTATGACAACCACTCAGTTCTTAACACCACCTTCTCAGCACAGTTACTCCTCCCCAATGGACAACTCTCCAAACCACCAGTTACAGGTGCCAGATCACCCATTTCTGACACCATCTCCTGAATCACCTGACCAGTGGTCCAGTTCCTCCCCCCATTCCAATATGTCTGATTGGTCAGAAGGTATATCCAGTCCGCCTACAAATATACAATCCCAGCATAATCACATTCCAGAAGCTTTTAAATAAACGGCAAAGACTAAAACCTAAAAGACAGCTTTTATTTTTTTTTTTACTTGGGCAATTTTAAGACACTGGGATAGACTGAAGGACTTTTTTATACAGTTTTATATATAAGAGAATTGAACAGTTGCAGCTTTTTTTTATTTATTTATGTTTTTAATTTGTGACACTGCCCTATTTTATTTATATATTTTTTTTTCTTTTTTAATTTGTAAAGAAATTTAACCTTTTTCTTATTCCATTTTTTTTATTATTTTATTCTTGCCTTTTAAAGTAAAAAAAAAAAAATAGAAATTAGATTTTTTTTTATTTACTGGGCAGAAATTTAACAGAGATTCCTGATCTAAAAATGTCGCTATTTATTCTGTATTTTTTCCCATGAGTCAAAAACAACATGGCAAAGCAATATCTTGGACATATATACATAAATATATAAAAGAAAAGAGTGTACATGTTTATAAACTGTAAAAAAAATGTAACCATGTTTTCTTTGACTTTTGTGTTACCTATGGATTTTATCAACTTTTCCAGTATTATGGCAGGTTGTTAAGTAAACTAGAATGTCTTTCAAATATTTTTCTCCTTTTATAAATACAGAAAAATAGTTGTCACAAAGCAAAAAACATTTCTGATTGCATTTTGGACATGCTGCCAAGTAAAAAAAAAAAAAAGATAACGTTTGCATCAGACAAGTTAGTTTGGTGCCCAAAATACATTTTTCTGTTTTTATTATACTGTAAATTGTAAAGAGCAAAAATAGCACAATTTAGGAAAAAAGGACTAAAACAGGTTGTGTTTGTCACCTTTTTGAAATGTGTATCATTAATTTGTTTTATGATGGGTGTCATCATTTTCTCTCGAAGCTCTTGTCCCTCCGATTGGGGCTGGTGCCTCGGCAAGACAAACACAAGACAAGTGGTCTTTGGTACAAGCCTGTGGCATGAGAATTTCTGTACATATCTATGGTAGATTTTGTTTAAAAAATCTTTGAATGTCCTGATTTATATCGCGTATCAGGTTGGATGTGCTCAACACCTCCTGCGTAGAAGGGGGGATGCCTAAAACCATTACTCCAACCCAAAGACTTTTTAACCATCAGATGCTAATTTCAGCAAGACAAATTCGACAAGACCCTCAGTTATGTCTTTTGCTCCGGATCAGTTTAGAACATTGCGTACAAATGCAAATGTTGGCAGCAGTTGTACTACGTCCATCTCTTCTACACGTCTGATGTGATATGTTGATAAGTATCAGGAGGACCAGGGCTCATATTGTATAAAAGACAAAGAATTAAATTCTAGATTGTAGTGCAGAAAAAAAAAAAACAAATGTATTTACCTGCAAAGTTGTAGTTTGCAAATACAATGTATTTTGTTTTAATATGCTTTGTAAACGGATGTTTGTTATAATAAAAACGATATAAAACAAAATTTAGAGAAATGTATACATAACTTTGCATTACAGAAAAGGTATTCAAAGGCTTTCCCATTCCTCATGAATTTACAACTTAAAGCAATAATGGAACAAAAGTAGTTGGCACTCTGAAACAGTTTACAAAAAATTTGCCTTTGCTCAACAGACCTAAATACACCAAAAATGTACATCGTCACAAATTTTCAAAGACATTGATTTATCAAGTTGATTATTCAAGAACTTTAGAAGCCTACACTGGCTTTGCCTAACTCCTTAGTGCCTGAGGGTAAAACGAATGTTAATGCCTGAACACAATTTTGCAACTTTGCCATGTGTTCGTAAATCTGTACATATCACTACAACTAGTTGGTTTATCCAGGTAAATCATCCCTTTTGTGTTTTTTTTCAGGACAAATTAGGTTTTCTTTTGTTGATATATGGTAATAGATATCTCCTAAAAATAAAATGTAATAACCAAAGGAAAAATGGGCCAACATAGTAAAACATATATATTTTTTTTTTTTTTTAAATGTAGCTGTATATTTCTTGCCATTACCATAATTTTACCACCAAAAAATAACCCAAATAAATTCTCCTGCTCCTGATGATCGCAGCGATATCACATATATGTATATTTGTTGTTTGTACCCATATTAAGGCCCAGAAGCTATTTTTAGTGCACATTTTCCTTTTTTTTTTTTTTTTTTTTTTTTCATTCTACCTAAAACACACCGACATGGATTTAAAAAAAAAAAAAAAAATGCTACCAAAAACATACTGACCCTGACATCAACCTTTCTGTTTTAATATTTTTATTGGAGTTTCAATAGTCATAACAAGCCATGTGAATGCGTAATGAGTAACATTACAATAAACCGTTACCAGGACCAATAGAGGACCAGGTTGAAAATTAGGCATATGTCATAGACTATATTACTCCAGTACCTGGCGTACAGCAGTCTACCTTGCTAGCCTTCATATCAGAAAAGGAGTGGAGAAGGAGGAAACAGAAAAAAGAGAAAGAAAACAGAGGAAAAGAGGGGGGCTCCAAGTGCTGACCTCAACCTTTTGACATTGACCCTTGACTTGACCCTAACACTAACTTCACCACTGAACTAGATCTAACCTTGATCTATTTTAATTTTATTTATTTTTTTTTACACACTTTTTTTAAATTGACATCTTCATCTCCTGCAAGGGGAGCACGATATAATGTATATTCCCCTTCATTTAGAAGAGGAAGTAAACACAGGTGTGGGCTCACAGTGACTGATTACTGTGATAGCCAATGAGAGGCTATCACAGTGATCAGGTGACCCAGAACCGGGGTCCCGATCATTAGTACGAGTCTCGGGGCTCTAATGGAAGTAAGCATGTATGCAGCCCCATGGAAAAAAGGCAAGTTCAGTGAGGCCGCATATATGCGTACTGTTGGCGGGAAGGTGTTAAACTAAAACCTTTTAATCTCTTAATGTCGTTTCAAAAATCATTTTTGATATTTTTTATATTTTCATAATTTTTTTTATAAAAAATTTTCATAATTTTTTTTCATTATCATTAATGATACCTATCGATCCTGCCTTCTTGAAGCCCTTGCTTTGTAATAGGATAACACCCTGTTCCTGTCTTCCAATTGTGCTCCTGCATTATCACCCTGACACTGGCTCCTAGGGGAGACTACAAGTGTTGGTTTCAATGCACATTACGCAGACATGGTTGTCACCAATCTGAAAACCTCCCCTGAGAAATGCTGGACTGCATGCACATATGAAGTGCTTGCAGGAAGGAGATCAGCGGTACAGACGATAAACAAGGGAGGAAAACAGAGATTTCATCTTAAAGGAAATGGCTCATGAGAGAAATGTGGAGGTTGCCATTGGGAACTTCTTAAAATGCTAGTTGGCAGGCTGTCATACAGAGTTTTTTTTTTTTTTTTTTTTTTTTTTTACAAAGAGCTCCACCATGGCATACTCTTATTTCTCTAATGACAAGTTTATTTTACGATTTGTAGGCTAGTTATCCTTTAATCGGAGCCAAAAAAAAAAACTCTAAAAGGTGTTAACAATGCATCATGTTGCTTTGTAATGCGTTTCAAAATGGGTGACAGTGTAAAGATTTGGCAGGCACTGCTCGTGAACCAGTCCTGAAAGATGATAGTAATTCCTCTTGGAATAATAGTTTGGGAATACTTGTAAAATGGATTAGTGGACTGGGGTTGACCTTTAATCATACAGCATGCTGTATATAATGTCACAGGTTTGCAAGGAAGTGCCATAGTTTTTCTTTTAGTTCTTTTGCTTTTTTTTAACAATTTTGGAAAATAACAGTGGTTGCAGATTGAAATGGAAAGGTATTTTGTTTCATAAAATGGCAATAAAGCTGTATTTAACCAAAAAACAAAAAATATTGCAGCTTTCCTCTTCTTAAGCTGGCCATTTTTATTCAATTTACTTTAGTTTTACCTTCAACTATGTAGTGCAAAAGCCTGCCTGACTGCATACAAATTGAAAGTGTTTAGGTTTGAACTCGTATATGGTTTTGGTAAATCTAGGGAAATTGTACAAAAAATTGCATAATGTATGCCCAGCCTTAGATTAATTAGGTAGCTGCATAACTTGTTTCTTCCCCCCCCACCTTTTACCTGGTGATCTGGCCAGTAAGTCTGTTTTTTTCAACTTCCTTTAATATACCAAGCTGCCCAGCAAAAGTGTTGGTGAGAGATGAGAGAGACCATTTAACATTGAGCAATAGAGGGGTTGGCAAACACAGGGCAAACGAGGTTCAATATAAAGAAATGTAAAGTAATGCACTGGGACGCTAAAAATATGAATGAACTCTGGTTTGGTTGCATCTTGATATTGCCATCCAGTTCTGGTCACCGGTCCTGAGGAGGGATGTGCTGGAACTGGAGAGAGTCCAGAGAAGGGCAACAGAACTAATAGGGGGGGCTGGAGGGCCTCAGTTATGAAGAACGATTATAAACCTTAAGCATCTCTTCTGCACCGAGAATAAGTTTAAGATAGGATATGATGGCAATATACAAATATCTTGATGGTGATTCCAACATTGGGAGGAAACTACCATATTTATTCTCGGGTCACTCAAGAAGACGTGGCCACTCAATGAAGTTGGATGAGAAGCGACTTAACCGTTTAATGGCGTAGTTTTTTTTTGTTTTTTTTTACTGTTGAAACAGTAAGAATGTGAAACTTCTTTCCACAATCGGTGGTTTCAGTGCATGTCAAACATAAGATAACCAAATGAAATGAACGTTAAGGTGACTCGGTAGGAGCATTTTTAGCTGAGTGTGGAAGTTTACATGCAATGTTAGAGCATTTTTTTTCCTCTGCATTTTTCAATTCAATGGCAAGCTACTGATTTGGCTTGCAAAATGCAAATTTTCAGGCTTTTTTAGGTGTTCCCATTGAAGTCTATGTGGCCAAAAACACTCCATTTTACTTCAAAAGTAGCTCATGTACCTTTTTGAGCTTCAGGTTTGGAGCAATAGGGGTCTTAGCAGTCTGTGAACAAGCGCAATTTGAAAGCGTAGGATTTTGATTGTTGAGCATTTTGAAACTGAGCTTCAGGGTACAAAATGCTCAGGTTTGAATCATGGCTAAGGCAATGGAGCACATTTTGAGGAAATGCTAACGTATTGGGGCACCAATGAAAGGGTGATTGGGCTTCGATGGGCAAATGCAGCTTTCTTTTAACACCAGTTTGAGATGTTTCTGAGATCATAATTTATTGCAAGGAAATTGGAGCTGTATTTGACCTGCTTAAAGTGGCTTTTGTATTCCCACTGAGTTATATGGAATGAGAGGCAGTTCTGAAACAAACAAGAACCCATTGGCCCATAGAGATACAAGATATTGCAGCAACACTTATCACAAGCTGCCAAGGTTATGAAGAAACTGCTATTAACATTTATCATACTTCATGAGCAGACCAGTGATTAGGATCTGTAGATGTGATAGTGTGGCCATTACTACAGCAGACTGTTGTCTCCTCTGATAATATTGCCCACCTTACTGATCCACCACTGACATGCCCTGCTCTGGCGATTTGGTCATTAAAGAAAAAAAAACAATGCATTTTACCCTTAGTGCATGTCTGTACCTATAACCCAAAAACGGTTTGGAGAGATGTGTCCTATTGGGGAGACTTATTTTCATTTCTTGTCCCATAGACACAAGAGGAAGTGAGAGGAAAGCTCTCCAAAGCGAGGTACTCTGACAGTTGTCATCGCTAAAAGTGTCCCCAACTAAAGGTTCCCCCTGTAGTTTTGTTTCATTAACAACCCAAATTTTGGATTTTCCCAGATTTTTCTGTTCTGGTGGCAATGTTCACCAGGACAGATTAAGAGGTTGATCTGTCCATCAGGAACACATACAGCAATAAAAAATTTTTTACAAGGTTTTAATCTTTGCACTTTATTACAAACTAAAACAACTTCTCTTGAAAGCTCACCTTCCATGTGCTCCCTTCCACACATGTGACAATATTCAGACCTGGCTATTGGCTACTTGGCCCTAATCACTGAATCCAGGAAGGAAGGAGAGTAGGTCACATGCACCCACTAATGAAGTGACTGTAAAATGTGGAGATGGTGGGTATAAAGGTGTGGGGGTGAGAATTCAGGATTGTTTTTGCCCTCAAAACATCAATACAGTTTGATTGATCAGGGTCCAAACTTTTGCATACCATGTTAACATACATATAACTGTATACTACTGAGAGATGTAGTAGACCGCTAAGCAGGTTCTACTAAATGTACCAAAGAAGAAAAAAATGTGAATCCCACTAATAGAGGAAGGTAGTACTTTCCCTATAAATGAGGGGGTGTTGTCTAAAGATAACTGCTATGGAATATGAAAAATAAAAAAACAAAAATGCACTACACACCAAAATTAGTAAACTACAACCTTATTGAGCGATGGGCTCAAGATCACCAGCATAAATACCCTAACGTTCCTCATATAATCCTAACAACCACCTGAGTCCCCCTATTAACCCCTCCCAGACTGGAACGATGAACCACCCTTACAAGGGTAGGATACAGTCCCAAAGCGGAGATGAACCCATCCGCTCTGCTTTGAGACTATAACTTTCCTCATTTAATCCTAAAACGGGAAGGCTAGAGTATTTATGCTGTTGATCTTGACCCCATTGCTCAATATTACATTTGTAGTTTTTACTGATTTTGGTGTGTAATGTAGTGTTTTTAAAAAAATTTCATATTCCATAGAGGTTCTACTGAATGTGGCAAATAGAGTAATGATTGAGTGCTAATGGGAATAGCACGCACCATTCTCATGGGAAACTAAATCTTTGGAGGAAAGTGGCTTGCCCAAAACCTTGTCTTACCAAAATTATATCCTGTTTGAGGAACTCATAAGATTGACCTTACTTCTTTATCTTTGAGACAGTTTAAAAAGATTTCAATTTCATTCTTGCTCTGCACTTGCTGACCACTTCCTGTTCGATGTTTTGTATTGGGCTTTGTGTGTCATTTCCTGTTTTGGTCAATGTCAAGCTGAGTTCTGTTTTTAGCCAAGTTGATATTACTGGCCCTATCAATTTCTGCTCGAATGACAAAACCTTTGATCATGTAAATTTTTAGGTTGTATTGTTCTTCCTTACAGGATACAGCACCTGCTAATTTTACTTTACGGTTCGCTAGAGATCTGCAGCATGTAGTGGGTCATTGTGCTAATAAAACGTCACAGAATTTTGGTCCTTCGATGCTTTGATGTTTTCTGTCGGAATCTGAAACATCCTGTTTTGGGGAAGTGAGCCACAGGAATGATGTAGAAGGGGATGTGTATCAAGTGATGCAACAAACAACCAGGGCAGTGATGGCTGCATCATACTCAATACACATTTTTTTCTCAGTCATACATCTCAGACTTAAAAGAACCTGAAGATACTCAAAAAGGTTATCTACTAAAAAAATGTTTATAAAGCAGTGAATGTGGAATTCACTGCAATTGAATCAATAATTGTAATTTAAAACGGGTGCACCAGGAAAATTCATTTATAGTGACTCTTTTCGTGAATGTCACATTTACTGCTTTATAAATATGCCTTTAATGTACTTTTTTTATTTCTTTTAGGAAAAATTTTCAGGATTGTACAATATAGCCAAGATCCATACATATGTTCCATAACCAGGAATCTGCAATCACAAAGTACATTACAGTCACATAGGGGGGTTATTTACTGAGGCCGAAGAGTGTAAAATCTGGTGCAACTCTGCATAGAAATAGAAACCCATCGGCTTCCAGTTTTTATTTGTCAAAGTTTAATTGAACAAGCTGAAGTTAGAAGCTGATTGGCTACAGCACACAGTTGCACCAGATTTTGCACACTCCAGTTTTAGCAAATCAACCCCATAGTGAGATAATGAACATTATTTCCTTGAAAGCGTACTGTAAATCACAGTGAGTACGATCTGAAAGAACACGAGGAGTCATAATTAAGCACCATACAATTGTTAAGTAGTATTACTGCTATAAAATCTCTTTGTATATTATCTTCCCATAATTCCTTTTTTTGTTTATCCTTCAAGCATGTAGGTAACATAGGAAGCTGCAATAATTAATAGTAGTGTCATCCCAGTATATTATGGTTGTGTAAATGTCAGGACTTGCTGAACAGAATTAGAATTTTTTGGCAGCTAAAACAGTTAATATTCATTGTTATTGTTTGGCTGGTGTTCTGCTCTATAGTGAAATTTTACCTTGTAAAGTGACTCTGGGTCCATAAAGTCTACCCCAGGTGCTTTCCACCTTTTGATTATCACAAAAACATAGGCGCTCTATTGCATGTAATTTGACCACAGCTTCTCCTGTCATGCTATGGCCTTAGTAACCCACCCCTTCTGAGGCCACTCATCGCATTTGTAGACCAACAGGAAGGTGCATGGGGTGGCAGTAGGCAGGGCAGGACTTAGGGTGGTGGGGGCCCCTGGGCTTGAGTCACTTTCGGGCCCTACCTTCTATACATTACCGTATTTATGGGTGTATAACACGCGCCAGCGTATAACACGCACCCCAAGTTTAGGAGGGAATTTTAAGGAAAAAAACTTTTAGGAGGGAAGTTTAAGGAAAAAACTTACATTTAAATGCCCATCAATGCAGCCTTATCAGTGTCCATCTGAAGCCTTGTCAGTGTCATTGCAGCCTTGTCAGTGTAGCCTTGTCATTGCAGCCTTACCCCAGTGTCATTTGCAGCCTTGTCATTGCAGTCTTGAAGTTTAAAAATGGCGCCACCGAGATACAGAGTCCTGTGTATCTCGGCGGCTCTCAGGTCCTCTCGGCGGCTCCTGGGTCCTCTCGCAGTCCCAAACGGAGCCGAGAGTAGCCGAGTGTACTCGGCTCAGCTCACAGTCATGCCCAGTCCATCATAGGGCGGGACTGGGCGTGACTGTGAGCAGAGCCGAGCCGAGTACACTCGGCTATCTATCTTAGCGGGGCCCCCTATTGGGCGGGGCCCATGGGCTTGAGCCCAGTCAAGCCCAATGGTAAGTCCAGCCCTGGCAGTAGGTCATCCAGTACCTAACTGTTAATAAACCCACAACAGTAAAATCAGTCTGTATATGCAGGAAAGCTGAAATACTCGCTGTGGAACCTAAGGGGTTAATCCTCCACATTGTGTAAAAAGGCTGTTTGATCCTGTCTTCTATGATGATCCCCTCCTTTTACTGCCCCCTATTCATTTCCTGATAACACAGAGTCTATGAAGTCAGGCTGCACATGCTCAGTTTGGTGTGTATTACTGCAGTTTTTTTTTTTTTTTTCTTGGGAGGATGCATGTGATCAGCACAGGGCCAATCAGCACTGTCCAGACAGAGGGTCAGGGGACTTGCAGTCTCATACTCAAACTCCTCCTACAAGCTTAAAGCAGTGCTTGGCTGGACACTGATTAGATGGTTTGACTGTTTGGTTGAGAGCACAATGTGCAGTTAGCATTCACGGCATGCCTTTTTTTTTTTAGACTGTTAAATCGATGGGTTTACTGCTGATGAGGAAAGGTGTTTAGCAATTTATATATAATATAATTTATATATAAAATAATAGCATTTTCATGTTCTGTGTACAGTGGGAGACCATATATTATAAATGCAGGGTCCTGGGTTTAGTAAGGGTGGGTTCACACATGCTGTGGCCGTGGTTCACAGCAAGAGGTCCGGTGCATCCATGTTGACTGATTCAGGTGCGAATCGGGGCTGAATTATTGCCTGAATTCACACCAGAATCTGAACCAAAGATGCAAAAGTCCCTTTCCAAATGCGGACCACAGCCGCCCCCGGAGATGTGTGAACTGGCTCCATTGCGAGCCAGCCACACTCTCCTTTCATGCGAATTGGATGCGGTGAAAGCCACATCCAATTTGCATAAGTGTGAACCCAGCCTAAAATTTTAAGCTGTGGTCAAGCTTAAAAGAACACCCTAGGTTCTCTGAAACTCATCCATGAATTGGAGCACCTGGGGGTGCTTGCTCCTTGTTCTGCAAACTTGGGCAATAAAAATGACCCATGGGTTTTTTTTTTTTTTGTATATTTTTAATTGGTTGCCTACACTGAATTAAAGAAGCCCCCTACCTCTGCCTGATAAGGGTGTTAAAAGACAAAACATAAAAATCAAATAGAATCCAGCTATGTCACAAAATAGAGCAACAGTATATTTTTTTCAGAAAAGCTCCACCTTTTTCATGAAAAATCAGCTCTTCAGTTCCAATCCAGCAACTTTGCCTAAGCAAAGATAATGAAATCAGTCTGCTGCAGGTAGGAGAAAACATTTCCTCACTCGGTGACCAGAATGTGTTATATATAATATACAGTATATGTAAAAAGTTATAATTACACATTAAATGTGTTCACTTAACTTAAAGCAAAGGTCCACTTTAAAGATAAATATTACCACATCTTTTAAAATCTTTATTTAACCAGTTAACAACCGGCCCATAGCCGAAAAACGGCTACAGGGCGGTTGCTTAACTCTGGGAGGCCGTTAATTAACGGCCTCACAGAATTCTGCTCTTGCGCCCCCCTGGTGCGCGCACTCGAGAGCATCCATGATCGCCGGGTCCAGAGGATGACGGAGTGATCACATGTAAGCAATCCGGCGTCATTTGATGACGCCGGTTCCTCTCTCTGTACCGATCGGTACAGTGTGAGAGGAGAGGGGGAGGGATCGGTGGCAGCAGTGCTGTGGGCGGGATCTGTAGTGCCCACAGCTTGCTCTGCCACCACCGATCCATGCTCAGCCATCCCTCCATTCCCTGCAATGCACAGCAATTACCCGGCGATACTCTGCGATACTCTACCATACCCTGCGATACTCTGCGATACTCTACCATACCCTGCGATACTCTGCAATACCCGGCGATACTCTGCGATACTCTACCATACCCTGCGATACTCTGCAATACCCGGCGATACTCTGCGATACTCTACCATACCCTGCGACACTCTGCAATACCCGGCGATACTCTGCAATACCCTGCGATACTCTGCCATACTCTGCCATTCCCTGCAATACCCAGCAATACCCTGCGATACTCGCTACGATCGAAGCCAGGATCGTTTTTTTTTTTTTTATTTCAGGCTTTACAGCCTAGAGGTGAGATGTGGGGTCTTATTGACCCCATATCACTGTAAAGAGGACCTGTAATGCCATATTCCTATTACAAGGGATGTTTACATTCCTTGTAATAGGAATAAAAGTGATCAAAAAATTTTTGGGGGGGAAAAAAGGGTCAAACTAAAATAAATAAAGTAAAATGAACAATAAAATATATATATATTTTTTTAAAGCGCCCCTGTCCCCGTGTGCTCGCATGCAGAAGCGAACGCATACGTAAGTCCCGCCCACATATGAAAACGGTGTTCAAACCACACATGTGAGGTATCGCTGCGAACGTTAGAGCGAGAACAATAATTTTGGTCCTAGACCTCCTCTGTAACTCAAAACATGTAACCAGTAAACAAAATTAAAGCCTACGGGGATTTTTAAGTAGCGAAGTTTGGCGCCATTTCACGAGTGTGTGCAATTTTGAAGCGTGACATGTTGGGTATCTATTTACTCGGCGTAACTTCATCTTTCATATTATGCAAAAACATTGGGCTAAATTTACAGTTTTGTTTTTTGTAAAGCACAAAACATTTTTTTTCCAAATAAAACACGTTCGAAAAATTGCTGCGCAAGTACCGTGCTAGATAAAAAGTTTGCAACGACCGCCATTGTATTCTCTAGGGTCTTTGCTAAAAAAACATATATAATATTTTGGGGTTCTATGTAATTTTCTAGCAAATAAATGATGATTTTTACATGTAGGAGAGAAATGTCAGAATTGTCCTGGGTGCTCCAGAACGCCTGATGGAGCTCCCTGCATGTTGGGCCTCTGTATGTGGCCACGCTGTTTAAAAGTCTCACACATGCGGTATCGCCGTACTCGGGAGTAATAGCAGAATGTGTTTTGGGGTGTAATTTGTGGTATGCATATGCTGTGTGTGAGAAATAACCTGCTAATATGACAATTTTGTGAAAAAAAAAAAAAAATTACAAAAAATCTTGATATTGCAAAGAATTGTGGGAAAAAAATGACAACTTCAAAAAACTCACCATGCCTCTTTCTAAATACCTTGGAATGTCTTCTTTCCAAAAAGGGGTCATTTGGGGGGTATTTGTACTTTTATGGCATGTTAGGGTCTCAAGAAATGAGATAGGCCGTCGGTACTTCAGGTGTGATCAATTTTCAGATATTGGCACCATAGCTTGTGGACTCTATAACTTTCACAAAGACCAAATAATATACCCCAATTTGTACTTATTTTTACCAAAGATATGTAGCAGTATAAATTTTGGCCAAAATTTATCAAGAAAAATTACAAATTTGCTAAATTTTATAACAAAAACAAAGAAAAATTCATTTTTTTACAGAATTTTCAGTCATTTTTCTTTAATAGCGCAAAAAATAAAAAACCCAGAGGTGATTAAATACCACCAAAAGAAAGCTCTATTTGTGTGAAAAAAAGACAAAAATTTCATATGGGTACAGTGTTGTATGACAGTTGTCATTCAAAGTGTGAGAGCACCGAAAGCTGAAAATTGGTCTGGTTATTAAGGGTGTTTAAGTGCCCAGTGGTCAAGTGGTTAAAGAGGAGGGCCAAAAAAAAAAAAAAAAAAAAATTAAAAGTCAGCAGCTACAAATATTGCAGCTGCTGACTTTTAATAATCGGACACTTACCTGTCCCGGGGTCCAGCGATGCGGGGGAACAAGACCCCCCTCGTTCCCCGCTCCGCTCGCGGCGCTGGCATTCTTAATGTGGGAACCCAGGTGTGGCTTCACAGCCGGGCACCCACTGCGCATGCGCGAGCGGCGCCGTGCGCCGTGATTCGACGCTCACTCATCTGGGACACATGACAGGTCCCAGATGACTGTGCGGCACCTACAGGAAGTGACGTTTAGCCCAGGCAATGAAGGTGGCAGACTACAAGGGACCCCCTAGCAATAGGCATTTAGAGGTGAGTAAAAAAAATTTTTTTTTTCCAATTATTTTTTTTTTTTTTTATGATTTTTAAGCCATATTTTTTTTTTTTTTGGTCGCAACCCCACTTTAATCTCCTGAGGGACTCTGCCATACCCTGACAATACCCTGACATACTCTGCCAATACTCTGCCATACCCTGCCAATACCCTGCCAATACTCTGCCATACTCTGCCAATACTCTGCCAATACTCTGCCATACTCTGCCAATACTCTGCCAATACTCTGCCATACCCTGCCAATACTCTGCCATACCCTGCCAATACTCTGCCAATACCTGCCAATACTCTGCCATACTCTGCCAATACCCTGCCAATACTCTGCCATACCCTGCCAATACTCTGCCAATACCCTGCCAATACTCGGCCAATACTCTGCCATACCCAGCCAATACTCAGCCATACCCAGCTATACTCAGCCAATATTACAGTTGGGGAGATGACGTGGATATTACAGTGGGGGCTTTATGGTGGTGGAATTTTCAAAGGTTCTTGCAAATTCAATTATTTGCTGATCCGAAATATGAACCGATCCGTGACTCTGATCCGAGCCACGATCTGATCCGTGAGTTTGGGGGGGACAGATTTACACTGGGGGAACAGATATATGTGTGTGGGGGGACTCTGATCCGAGCAACGATCGATCCGTGAGTTTGGGGGGGACAGATTACAGAGGGGGAACAGATATATGTGTGTGGGGGGGGGGACAGACGTGTAGTGGGGTACAGAGGGGGAACAGATATACGTGTGTGGGGGGGACAGATGTGTAGTGGGGTACAGAGGGGAAACAGATATATGTGTTGGGGGGGGAACAGACGTGCAGGGGGGTACAGAGGGGAAATAGACGTGCAGGGGGGAACGCGCCCCTTGCTTACAGTAATACTAGACCCGCCCCTAAGAATATTTTAAAAAAAAAAAGTCAGTTACTTTGCTGAGTAACTAATTACTTTTCCAATGTAGTAACTGCGTTACTAACTCAATTACTTTTTTGGGAGAAGTAATTTGTAACGTAACTAATTACTTTTTTAAAGTAAGATGACCAACACTGGTACACACTATAGGATTGTAAAATACCTGGCATACCTTTTGGGTTACCCAAAGAGAGTAGTAATGAGGTGTGCTATGGTGAACAGTGGCTGTGGCCAAATTGCATTAGAAGTGTGGGGGGGGGGGGGGGGCTTAAAGGGGCATGGTTGAATAAAACAAAAGCATTTGTGTACCCATAAAGTATGATTCGATTAATAAAAGAAATGTCAGTTAAAATATGAAACTAGCCTACCTTAACCACTTAAACCCCGGACCAATTTGCAGCCAAAGGACCAGGCCCTTTTTTTGCGATTCGGCACTGCGTCGCTTTAACTGACAATTGCGCGGTCGTGCGATGTGGCTCCCAAACAAAATTGGCGTCCTTTTTTCCCACAAATAGAGCTTTCTTTTGGTGGTATTTGATCACTTCTGTGTTTTTTATTTTTTGCGCTATAAACAAAAATAGAGCGACAATTTTGAAAAAAAATGCAATATTTTTTACTTTTTGCTATAATATCCCCAAAAAAGATTTTTATTGTGACTGCGACATTATGGCGGACACATCGGACATTTTTGATACATTTTTGGAACCATTGTCATTTATACAGAAATCAGTGCTATTTAAATGCACTGATTCCTGTGTAAATGTCACTGGCAGTGAAGGGGTTAACCACTAGGGGGCGGGGAGGGGTTAAGTGTGACCTGTGTGTGTTTTTTTATTCTAGGGGGGCTTGTCTTGGCATTCAACATCACTGATGGTCTTTCCCTATGACAGGGAACAGACGATCAGTGACAGCCTCACTAGGAAGCATGGTGAGAGGTTTGTTGACACATGCCTCTCCCCGTTCTTCAGCTCTGTGACCCGATCGCGGGACACCAGCAGCTGGGCACTTAAAGAGCAACGTACCTGTATGTTGATGTGCCCAGCCGTGCCATTCTGCCGACGTAAATGTGCAGGAGGCGGTCCTTAAGCGGTTAAAAGTGGACACTGTCAGCCAGTAGAGCAGTGGATGGTGTCAGATCAGTGGACGGTGTCAGTAGGGCAGTGTACCTCCATCCAAAAACCTGAATCAGCTCTACTGAGCCCAACCCCATACAAACTGTTCACAAAATGGCACTGTGCATTCTACAACACTTTCAAGCACCTTTTAATTACAAAAAAAATTCAAAGCAATCCACAGGCACCCCTCAAATAGAGAAGAAAATAACAGATTAAATATCAGACAGGGCCCCCCAATACAGACCTCCAATACAGCAAGACAAAAAAAAAAAAAACTTACCTTCCAGGAGCCGCTGCAAAGATGTGTGTGTGAACCTGTTAGGGGGCGGAGTCTGTAATACCATGCTTTCTCCTGCAAAACTGTCCAGTGGCCCTCCATTCACTGTCTCCGGCAGCATCGGTGGCATGGTGGGTGGGTGGATGAGAGAGAGAGCACACAGACAGTGCAGTGTGACCCGGCTGCAGGACATTAGCCCCGCTGGAGTGGGGGAAGCAGGGGGGGGTAGCTGACAGAGGAGGTGGGTAGCTGACAGAGGGGGGGGAAGCTGACAGAGGGGGGTAGCTGACAGAGGGGGGGGTAGCTGACAGAGGAGGGGGGTAGCTGACAGAGGGGGGGTAGCTGACAGAGGGGGGTAGCTGACAGAGGAGGGGTAGCTGACAGAGAAGGGGGTAGCTGACAGAGGGGGGGGTAGCTGACAGAGGGGGGTAGCTGACAGAGGGGGGTAGCTGACAGAGGGGGGGGGTAGCTGACAGAGGGGGGTAGCTGACAGAGGAGGGGGGGTAGCTGACAGGGGGGGGGTAGCTGACAGAGGAGGGGGGGGGGGGTAGCTGACAGAGGAGGGGGGGTAGCTGACAGAGGAGGGGGGGTAGCTGACAGAGGAGGGGGGGTAGCTGACAGAGGGGGGCTAGCTGACAGAGGAGGGGGGTAGCTGACAGAGGGGGGGGGTAGCTGACAGAGGGGGGGGTAGCTGACAGAGGGGGGGTAGCTGACAGAGGAGGGGGGGTAGCTGACAGGGGGGGGTAGCTGACAGAGGGGGGTAGCTGACAGAGGAGGGGGGGTAGCTGACAGAGGGGGGGGCTGACAGAGGGGGGGGGTAGCTGACAGAGGAGGGGGGTAGCTGACAGAGGGGGGGGGTAGCTGACAGAGGAGGGGGGGTAGCTGACAGAGGGGGGGGGTAGCTGACAGAGGAGGGGGGGTAGCTGACAGAGGGGGGGGGTAGCTGACAGAGGAGGGGGGGTAGCTGACAGAGGAGGGGGGGTAGCTGACAGAGGGGGGGGGGGGGGTAGCTGACAGAGGAGGGGGGGTAGCTGACAGAGGAGGGGGTAGCTGACAGAGGGGGGGGGGAGCTGACAGAGGGGGGTAGCTGACAGAGGAGGGGGGGTAGCTGACAGAGGAGGGTAGCTAACAGAGGGGGGTAGCTGACAGAGGAGGGGGGGTAGCTGACAGAGGGGGGTAGCTGACAGAGGAGGGGGGGCAGCACATATCCTCTTAACCCCCCAATCACTACACATTTTTTACATGGTTCTCTTTACCATGCACTCTCTCCCCCTCCTCCGTGTCCATCTACAAAGCATAGCAAACTTTGTGCAGACCTCGATCAGCGCGTGTCCCTGCTCCCCCTCCTCCTCCCATGTGTGCGTGTGTGTTTATACAGAGCGGAGAAGGAGGAGAGGGAGCTTTGATCTACTGATACTCGGCCGTTCTGAAACAGGCTGCCGTCGGGAGGGGGAACAGATCAGATGGCGAGCAGACTTGTCACTCCCGGTGCAGTCCGGTGTGAATGATGTGTCCGGGTCTGAAGAAAATGGAAACCTGAACACATCATTCAAAAACCGGACTGTCCGGGAGAAAACCGTACAGGTGGCAACCCTAAGCCCAGAGCCACTGAGCAGCAGTAAATCAAGTTTAGTCTGTCAGCAGATCGGCCTCTACATATTCGGCACAGTGCCTAAAAACAGAGAGCAACTGAGCATGTGCAGAGTAGGGTGAGACAGTGTATTACTGGATCTTAAACAGTATAGACACTTACTGTATTTTTAATGTCTCACATAACTATACCTGCAAAAGTGGCCAGCCTGAAGTGATCCAGCAGGACTTCATTTTCTAATTTAATCATGCTACATGAGCTTCTTCCCTGGCCACAGCAGCTAGGGAAAATGACAACCAACCCCAGAGGTGATGTAATACACAGTGCTTCCTTAGCCCTTCGCTGGAAGGGAGATCAGCTATTCTCCCTCTGTTCCAGCTGATGACCTCCACTACGCCAGTTCCCAGTCAGTTGGGCAGGTGGGGTGGAAAGGGCCACATTTGATAGGTTGTAGAAGTGATTGGACGCCTTTACAGCAACCCGAATCACATCCGCGTATAAGCCTATTGACTGCTCTGAAAATTTAGACACACTTCCAACTTTTACAGCAGTCGGGAGTGTGTTATTTATTATTGGAACTATATATAGCGCCGACCATTTACACAGCGCTTTACATACAGTATATAATGTACATTCACATTAAACTCTGCCCTCAAGGAGATTATAATCTAAGTACAAACAAATGGCCACTGCCCCCATCTATTATTGGCCTTTGCAGGAAGGAGCACGTGGAAGGGCAACGCATGCAAAATAAAACTAAAGAAATTCCCGGATTAACTTACCGACCAGCCTGCAACCAACCGGATTATTCTGTCTAACAATATGCATTAAAAACAGGGATTACGTTTGCACATATTTGCAAATACATGCGTACTAGCACATTATGATATTGCCTTTCAGGGGGGAGTTTAGCACCACTTTAAAACCAAGCATCCTCAGACTGTACAGAGTTTGATTACCCTGAGTCAAGTAAGAGGAGCTAAAGGGAGTGAGAGTACAGCCCATATTTGTGTAAGGAGGGGGGATTTTAGAGGGGGGGGGGTGATTTGTGCTATGAGTGGGGATTTGTGGGGGATTTGTGTTAGGAGGGGGAATTTTGGAATTGGGATTTGTGCTAGGAGAGGGGATTTGGGGGGGGGGGGTGGGGATTGTGTTACAAGAGAGTATTTTGGAGGAGAGATTTGTGCTAGGAGGGGGGATTTTGGAGTGGGAATTTGTGCTAGGAGGGGGATTTGTGCTAGAAGGAAGGATTTTGGAGGAGGGATTTGTGCTTAGAGAGGGAATTTTGAAGTGGGGATTTGTGCTAGGAAAAGGAATTTTGGAGTTTGGATTAGTGCTAGGAGGGGAGATTTTGGTGTGGGGGGTGGATTTGTGTTAGGAGGGAGGATTTTGGAGGACGGATTTGTGCTAGGAGTAGGGATTGCGGAGGAGAATTTTGGAGGGAATTTGGAGAGGGGGGACTTGTGTAGGTGGAAGGATTTTGGATGGGGGATTTTAAATGAGGGATTTGTGCTAAGAGGGAGGATTTTTTTTTTTGGGGGGGGGGGGGGGGTTTGTGCTAGCATGGGAGATTTGGGGGGAAGAGGATGTACAGCCTACAGACCACTGAACTCTGCCTCACAAACTATACTTTTGGTTGTTTCACACCAGGGGCAGTGCGTTAAGGTGGACGAAATCATAACTTTTCCGCACAAAAACAAAATTGTGTTGTCTTTTAGAGATGCACACGGGTGTCAATAATTCTTAATGGCACTCCCACACATCTTGCAAATGTTTATGCATTTGCAACCGCTAAAACACATAGTACCACACATAGTACCGCACATAGTACCATGCATTTTGGTGCAGCGTGAATTAAAAAATCATGTTGGCACCTATTTTTCATGTTTTACGCACATAGAGCAGCCCATAAAAAAAAACAAAAAAAAAAAAACAATGTGCGTGAATGCGCAAGAAAACGAGCGTGCTCGGACACATTTCCTAGTGTGAATGAGTCCTCAGACTGGTGTGCCCCAAAATATGCACAGTTACAAAGAGTGCCTTGACAAAAAAAAGGTTAAAAAAAGCACTGTATTACCACAACAATGCTGCCTAAAGCTGAAAGTGGCAGACTGGAAGCACAGGTATCATGCTTGAATATGTCAAGCCCAAAGGAAGGTGTTAGAAGACAATGGTCAAGAAAGATGGCTCGCCCATTGATAGTGAAATAAAAATCTAAAATCTACAAGTTCTCTCATAATGGAAGAGTCTGCTGTACCACACGTACCAATACAACACCATATTTTCAATGCTCTATAAGTTTACTGTAGATTTCAGAATTTGTGTTATGGGCAGTGATTTTTTATTTGTATTACATTATCTCCCTCTAGTGGTTCTTTTAAGCACTGTCATTATGACCAGTTTGTATAACTTATGCAGTTCAGGTGCTATCAGAGATAGGGTACAAATAATATTAATAAAATGAATAAAACTCCATTGAGTTAATTATATAAAATAAATATAACTAGCATTGTGCAGTAGGGGAGCACATGTGCTCTTTATCCTATTCCAGGCTGGGCCCACATTGGATTCCCTTTGATTTGCTTACTTTCTAAATATGATCCTCAGGATCCCAACACTGATCACTGAGGGGACACCTGTAGGGCAACCAAGCCTGGCCTAACCAGCTCTCCTTGAGATACTCTCACATCTGTTCTAGGCTTAGCCGGAAATGGACTCCACTCTGATCCCAATGCAAAGTGCCACTTCCAGGAGACATTCCTATGTGCTGTAGGTTATAAGAAGGTGCAGTCCACACCAGAATGTGTCTTTTCAATAGTTTACTAAATCAATAAATTGAAGTACAGATCAGCCTTCGATGAGGGGTGATGGCACAAAGTTTAAGGTTACAAACAGTCCATAGTAGGAGTCCAGAGAGACTAAAAATAAGAGCAGAGGACTGTATCTACGGGAGGGGTGTCCCAGAGTTTACCGGCTATAGCAAAGTGTATAGTGCTACTACCCATCCAATTTGGTAAGCAATATTGGTAGAGCTTACAGGTGCCAGATCTGCAGTTACACGGCTGTTAGTAATCTTCTATAAAAGTGATTCATACCACCGTTGCCGTTCTTACAAATCTTAACTTTTTGCAAATTCCACAGTGTACAAATCACAATACAGTGAGTTGACATGTTTCAGTCTTTATGGCTTTAGTCATAACTATTAGTTATGACTAAAGCCGTGTAGGCTGAAACTTGTCAACTCACTGTATTTTGATTTGTACACTGTGGATTTTGCAATAAATTAAGATTTTTAAGAGCAGCAACGATGGTGCGAATTACTTTTATAGAAGATTCCAAGAGTCTAGCATTCACAAAACAGAAGAATGCGGGTAATCCCATAAAGTCCTCTCACAAAGAATACAGAATACCACTTCTCCCAGTAATGGCTACTACTGTACTCTACCAGATTCCCTCCAAGCAATATATCTATCACTGTCTTTCTGTAGTGCCCCTCTCCTAGCAGGGGCAGGGCTGTCACTTCACCCCTGTGACACCTAACATCATAGCCCACGCACCATCTATTGGGGCATACGTTTCCATGGAACTCCTGTCAGATTTTTATTGCTCTCTTTGTCCCTGCTGGACAGATTCACCCTATATACAGTATTTGCACTGCTGGCCACTGTCTCCAATACGGAAAGTGATTTCACAGCTGTCATCAAAACAGGCAGTGAGGGGGAATATTTCAATGGTCGCTAACATCCACCAGCTCTGTGATGTCGTCATGGAGGAGGGGAAGAGGACTCCAGTGGCAACCTGTGAAGCTCTGGTGAACTCCATGTCAAAGAGGGTTAAGGCAGTGCTGGAAAATAATGGTGGCCACACAAAATATTGACACTTTGGGCCCAATTTGGACATTTTTACTTAGGGGTGTACTCACTTTTATTGCCAGCGGTTTAGACATTAATGGCTGTGTGTTGAGTTATTTACCCCCTGAGGAAGATACGAATTAACCCATTGTATCGGCACGCGTAGGGGAGGGGACAGGATGGAACGCTAGTCAGTGCACCCACTAAGGACCATCAGCATACCACCCTGATATCAGCTGCTACAGCTTGTTTTTATGCTATTTTAGAGTGGCGCCCTGACACGCCATGCAAATGTGAGTACCCTGCAAGGGATTTTTTACTGTGTTGCGAATAAAAGTTTTAATATACTACACTATGAAGTCCTCCTTTTTCTATTGGTATTACTGAGGCACAAAAGGGACTCCAGCAAGGGAAAGACACATTGGAAGGAGATGCTGGTGCTGCTCACCCTGATAAGAAAAAGGAAATCGGAAGTTTCCCCCATGGGGGTTTTTAGGCAGCTAGGTGTAGGTAATGATAAAAGTAAACGTTTGGTAAAAAGTAAAACATTTTTTCTCTTTATTGAAAAAATGAGTTGTTACATGAGTGTTAGGATGTGAGCTCGAACAGGAATATATTTATGCCAAATACATAGAATAGCAAACATAAGGGTCATATACAGCATATGATAATGACTGTTACAAGACATTTCCTGACGCGTTTCAACCCATAGTATTTGGGGTCTCTTCAGAGGATGAGTTTGCAATGTATTTGGAGAAGCCTCTCAGTCATGGAGTCCCCCACATAGCTATCAGACCATTCTGTGCGCCTCCATGTCACAACGAAATACCAAGAGGGGGATGAGGGTCACCTCAATGCGGCTTTCAAGGAGTCACACGTGAAAGGTTGTCCCCCACCACAGCGTTCCAGAGGGGGAGAGGCCAGGACCTACGGCAGTTACCAGAGCGTTAGCTCATGGAGAACCCATATATAAGTTAAAAGTTTTATTATATTGTCTATGTTTGACATTGACTGTTGGACAGTCAGAAAATATTATTTAATATTGACATGATCCATCAAGAGTTTTAAGTAGTTATGAATTTAAGTAGTTAAATGTATAGAGGGAAAAGTGTAAATGATAGTAAATTGTTAGTGATATGCAAATAAGGGGGGAGGTGATGGTAAGGTGAAAGGTTTAATCAATGATGTGAGTAGGCCAAAATTGGCCTCATCTGTGTACTCAAGAACTGATGTGATGAATGATGTCGTGTAAAGTGTGAAAGAAAAATAAAAGGTGAAGAAAGGGGGTGTAAAAAGTGGTTGGAAATAGTGTTAACGGGGTTGTGTAAGAACTAAATGGTTGAGAAAGGGGGATGAATTGGTGTGAATGTGGTGTGCGGATGGGGTAACAGACGTGGTCATGAAAGGAATAATGAACAGTGAAAAATGTATATAAAAAAAGATTATCATAGGGGGTATGGGACTAATACAGCTGATAATGAAAAGTAAATGAATGTAGAGGATTGAGAGCTACTACAATCTGATATATTGTCTAGAGAATTAATGATGGATAGTTGTAACTTACTCTTAAGGTTCAAGAGGAGACGTCTGACCGTCCAAGAAGAGTGTGAGGGGATCACCTTTTGATCGACCCTCATCACCGGAATTAAATAATATCCTTAATTACAGGGATATTGGAAGATGGGTCACAGGTGCCGCAGGTTCCGCCCCCCACCCCTGGTGTGCAGAGGGGGGCAGTGGCCGCCATTGGCGTGCCTCGTGTGGCTCCCCCAGCGTCCCTGAAGGCATAGCCCTGGCCGCTGTCATCACCTCCGTCGTAAACTACGTGACGGCATGCCGTCATACGTGCGCGCGGAGGGGCCCGTCCGCGCGCACGATGACGCCAGGACGTCCGGAGGTGATCAGGGACGCCGCCGGCAGGGTGATCACTCCCAACTGTGGCCGAGACCAGCTCAGCCACCTAGTGGGACGAAATAGGAGCGCAGTTGTAAAAGCTCCTTACCCTGCCGGGAAGACACATTTAATGGTAGGACCCCCGACCCAAGGCAACGTGCAACCATGAGGGCGTCACAGGGATCCAATGGTCCGAAATGCCAGTGGGGAAGTGGTAGACAAGAGGAATATAAAAACGGGCTCACTGGACACTAAAAATGAATAGAAAATCAAAACTAGTACTCTTTAGTCGTATAGCATGGGTATATGAGCCTGTACAGAGTGAATTCTAGTGGTGTCAGAGGCGGCTCTAGGCTTTGTGAGGCCTTAGGCGAAACTTACATGAGGCCCCACTCACGCCCGTAATAGGAAAAAAATGGAGGCCGCGAGGCCCCTGTGAGTGCGAGGCCTTAGGCGACCGCCTAATTTGCCTAATTAGAGAGCCGCCTCTGAGTGGTGTATTTCAAAGTGAATAGTTGCTCAATTCACCCCATAGTGGCCATATTGTTTGATCACTAGGGGGGTTTTTTGGAAAGATGGTACTTCACCAAATGCAAAAAGCAAAAAGTGAAGGGAAAGTACAAGCATTTGGACAAAAGCTCATTTTTTCAATAAAGACAAAAAATGTTTTACTTTTTACCAAACGTTTACTTTTATCATTACCTACACCTAGCTACCTAAAAACCCCCATGGGGGAAACTTCCGATTTCCTTTTTCTTATCAGGGTGAGCAGCACCAGCATCTCCTTTCAATGTGTCTTTCCCTTGCTATACAATTTTGGGTGGCTAAACACCCCTTCCCCCTTTGACACATGAGAGCTACGATATGAGCCGTGCACTGTGCGTTCCTCTGTGTGTATTCCTTTGTACAAACTGTGAATATCATATCATATTATATCATTATTTGCTTTTTTTCTCTTATAGGATAGCACATGTGCCAAATTGTATATTAGGATACCTAGTAGACCTCCAATGCGGGGAATACACTCTAGTTATGTTCCTTCCTTCCTTAGAGCTCGCTAAATTAGTTATGCTCTTCTTTAAAATATGTATCTCTTGCCATACTTGATCGAGCTCATATCCTCGACCATGGTGGAGATTGGACTAAAGACCCTACTCCCACTATGTGCAAAGAGGAACACTAGGGACCCCACATTATCCTTTACCTTTTGTCCAAATGCTTGTACTTTCCCTTCACTTTTTGCTTTTTGCATTTGGTGAAGTACCATCTTTCCAAAAAACCCCCCTAGTGATCAAACAATATGGCCACTATGGGGTGAATTGAGCAACTATTCACTTTGAAATACACCACTAGAATTCACTCTGTACAGGCTCATATACCCATGCTATACGACTAAAGAGTACTAGTTTTGGTTTTCTATTCATTTTTAGTGTCTAGTGAGCCCGTTTTTATATCCCTCTTGTCTACCACTTCCCCACTGGCATTTCGGACCATTGGATCCCTGTGACGCCCTCATGGTTGCACGTTGCCTTGGGTCGGGGGTCCTACCATTAAATGCGTCTTCCCGGCAGGGTAAGGAGCTTTTACAACTGCGCTCCTATTTCGTCCCACTAGGTGGCTGAGCTGGTCTCGGCCACAGTTGGGAGTGATCACCCTGCCGGCGGCGTCCCTGATCACCTCCGGACGTCCTGGCGTCATCGCGCGCGCGGACGGGCCCCTCCGCGCGCACGTATGACGGCATGCCGTCACGTAGTTTACGACGGAGGTGATGACAGCGGCCAGGGCTATGCCTTCAGGGACGCTGGGGGAGCCACACGAGGCACGCCAATGGCGGCCACTGCCCTCCTCTGCACACCAGGGGTGGGGGGCGGAACCTGCGGCACCTGTGACCCATCTTCCAATATCCCTGTAATTAAGGATATTATTTAATTCCGGTGATGAGGGTCGATCAAAAGGTGATCCCCTCACACTCTTCTTGGACGGTCAGACGTCTCCTCTTGAACCTTAAGAGTAAGTTACAACTATCCATCATTAATTCTCTAGACAATATATCAGATTGTAGTAGCTCTCAATCCTCTACATTCATTTACTTTTCATTATCAGCTGTATTAGTCCCATACCCCCTATGATAATCTTTTTTTATATACATTTTTCACTGTTCATTATTCCTTTCATGACCACGTCTGTTACCCCATCCGCACACCACATTCACACCAATTCATCCCCCTTTCTCAACCATTTAGTTCTTACACAACCCCGTTAACACTATTTCCAACCACTTTTTACACCCCCTTTCTTCACCTTTTATTTTTCTTTCACACTTTACACGACATCATTCATCACATCAGTTCTTGAGTACACAGATGAGGCCAATTTTGGCCTACTCACATCATTGATTAAACCTTTCACCTTACCATCACCTCCCCCCTTATTTGCATATCACTAACAATTTACTATCATTTACACTTTTCCCTCTATACATTTAACTACTTAAATTCATAACTACTTAAAACTCTTGATGGATCATGTCAATATTAAATAATATTTTCTGACTGTCCAACAGTCAATGTCAAACATAGACAATATAATAAAACTTTTAACTTATATATGGGTTCTCCATGAGCTAACGCTCTGGTAACTGCCGTAGGTCCTGGCCTCTCCCCCTCTGGAATGCTGTGGTGGGGGACAACCTTTCACGTGTGACGCCTTGAAAGCCGCATTGAGTGGACCCTCATCCCCCTCTTGGTATTTCGTTGTGACATGGAGGCGCACAGAATGGTCTGATAGCTATGTGGGGGACTCCATGACTGAGAGGCTTCTCCAAATACATTGCAAACTCATCCTCTGAAGAGACCCCAAATACTATGGGTCGAAACGCGTCAGAAAATGTCTTGTAACAGTCATTATTATTTTTTTTTTTTTTTTTTTTATAAGGATTTTTATAGTTTGGTTCACCATTATATTGGTTTAAGGATTTTATTGATTGCTTTTTTCTCACCATATGGACATTTTATCATATCCTGCATGAAAGCACTTTATTTGGAATATTGTATGTATTTTAGCACGTTATCACTTTATTGCTGTTGTTATATAGCACATTTTTCGTTTCACTATTTGGATTATAAGTTTGAAAGCGCAGCGTACTTTACAATATTGAGTTATTTTGAGGGACAACTAATTTACACTGTTATACAAGCTGTACACTCACTACTTTACATTGTAACAAAGTGTCATTTCTTCAATGTTGTCACATAAAAAAGTATAATTAAATATTTACAAAAATGTGAGGGGTGTACTCACTTTTGTGAGATACTGTATGTTTTTTTTGGGGGGGGGGGGGGGGGGGTTTATGTGATAGACCAACACAGAATGACACATAATTGTGAAGTGAAAGGAAAATTATAAATGGCTTTCAAATTTTTTCACAAATAAATATGTGAAAAGTGTGACGAGCATTTGTATTCAGCCCCCCGGAGTCAATACTTTGTAGAACCACCTTTCGCTGCAATTACAGCTGCAAGTCTTTTTGGGGATGTCTCTACCAGCTTTGCACATCTAAAGAGTGACAGTTTTGCCCAGTCTTCTTTGCAAAATAGCTCAGATAGATTAGGTGTGCCAGTGCACCGCTCTATATCAGGTAAAACAATGGTAAATACTGGACTGGTATCGCAATGGTATGTTGTTCCTCTATGTCCGATCACCTCTATGCAAATGTGTCGTCCCGTCCCCTTCCCCCCGTACATAATCTATGTGAGTACCCCAGTTGGGGGGCCTTTTTTTCTTTCTGTTTATTAAACCGTTAAAACTCTATTACACTATCAAGTCTTTATTTTATACACTCACCAAGGTACCATACTGGCGAGTCCAGGATTCCGGTGTAACTACAAGAGCCCAGAGGTGGTTCATATGCGTCTTTTGACTGCGCTTAGTTGCAAGGTAGCACGCTCTGAGGTGAGCATTAAATACCTAAGGCGAGCACCAGAGTGAGGAACACCACTGCATGTTCTGGATTTTTTAATCGCATGAATTTTATTGAACTTATCGGTTTTATAAGCGTATGAACTTTATAATTGCATGAACTTTTATTACATCTGGATAGACTCTTTTTGGATACCATACCCTTGTACAGGAGCACTTCTTTGAACAACCTAGCAATGCAATATTGATATACTGTATAACACTGGATGCTATGCACATGCACAGGAGCACTTTTTTATGCATTAGTGGGTCACTGATAATCTATACAGGAAAAAGTGGGAATTGCACATCTTGGCACAGTAGCACTTTATATCTATTATCATCATTGTTTATGCTTTTATATACACATCTTTTAGGCCCCTTTCAGATGAGGCGGATCCACTTGCATGGAGTCCGCCTCTGTCTGCCGGCTCAGCGGGGGATCTCTCTGTTGATCTCCGCTGAGCCGGTGGATGACAGGTCCCTCTCTGCTCACTGAGCGGGGAGGGGCTTGTCGAGTGCCGCTGGTCTCTATGGAGAGATCGGATGAAAACGGACAGCGTGTCCATTTTCATCAGATCTCACCCGATCCGATCCTCCAGCGACGGATCCGGACGTAGGGCCATCTGTCTGCTTTTGGCGGATCGGACCGGGTCGGATGTCAGCGGACATGTCTCCGCTGACATCCGATGCTCCATAAATTAGCATGGAGAGCCCGTTAGGGTCCGCCGTCAAAACTGACAGGTGGACCTGAATGGTCCGTCAGTGTGAAAGGGGCCTTATTATTAATATATGTGTAATATTTATATTTATTTTTAATATATGTGTTCATTTATTGCACTTTCACTTTCCACTGTTAGAAAATATGTTTTTTTCACTATTGGAGGTTTTTTATATGTTTCTTTTTACACTGGTATAGTGTATGACTTTGGAAAGCGCAGCATATATATTTATTTATCCACATTTGCATGATATATGAGGCATGTTTAACACTTGCAGCTGATTTTTGATAATTAAGGCATTTTGGATTAATGGAGGCTCACAGGACTCTTTATATTTTAAAAAGATTGAGAACATGTTCTAAATTTTTCGGCCGAAAAAATTTTGATAGGAAATTTCGATCGTCTGTACCAATTCCGACACGCAAAATTCCTACGCGTGCTCGCAAACAATTTGGCACATGCTTGGAAGCATTGAACTTAATTTTCTCGGCTCGTCGTAGTGTTTTACGTCACCGCGTTCTTGACGTGTGTACGCGGCATTAGACTTTAGAACCACTTTAACCACTTGCCGACCGGCGCACGACGATATACGTCGACAGAATGGCACGTACAGGCAGGAGGGCGTATATATACGTCCCTCCTTTAGCCTGTCCGTGCCATCGGGAGCGCGCCGGGAGCGGCGCGCTCCCGCGCCGGTCGGGACCCCCGTGAGTCCGGCCGCGGTCCCCGCGGACTCGATCGCCGCGGGGACTCCCGCGATCGTCTCACGGAGCGGCTAAACGGGGAGATGCCGAGATAAACAGCATCTCCCCGTTCTGCCTAGCAACTAGTGACGCCAATCTCTGCTCCCTGTGATTGGAGCAGAGATCAGCATTCACTAGCTGACAGCCACGCCCCCCCACAGTAAAAAAAAAACACCCCTAGGCCTACTTAACCCCTACACTGCCACCTTGTGGTTAACTCCTAAACTGCCAGTGTCATTTATACAGAAATCAATGCATTTAAATGCATTAATTGCTGTAAAAATGACAATGGTCCCAAAAATGTGTCAAAAATGTCCGATGTGTCCGCCATAATGTCGCAGTCACAAAAAAAATCGCAGATCTCCGCCATTAATAATAAAAAAAAAATTATTAATAAAAATGCTATAAAAACTATCCCCTATCTTGTAAACGCTATAACTTCTGCGCAAACCGATCAATAATCGCTTATTGCGATTTTTTTTACCAAAAATATGTAGAAGAATACGTATCGGCCTAAACTGAGGAAAAAAAATGTTTTTTTATATATTTTTGGGGGATATTTATTATAGCAAAAAATAAAAAATAATGCATTTTTTTCAAAATTGTCGCTCTATTTTTGTTTATAGCGCAAAAAATAAAAACCGCAGGGGCGATCAAATACCACCAAAAGAAAGCTCTATTTGTGGGAAAAAAAGGACGTCAATTTTGTTTGGGAGCCACGTCGCACGACCGCGCAATTGTCAGTTAAAGCGACGCAGTGCCGAATCGCAAAAAGGGGCCTGGTCCTTTGGCTGCAAATTGGTCCGGTCTGAAAGTGGTTAATAAAACCCAGATGTTTAGACAAAGAACACACCTGGGTCTGGACAAAATGTGGCTCATTATGGTGCTGCAAATGGCAGGTCAAAAGTTTGAATCTAGGCAGGCCATAGACAGTGCAAATTTCTTTCCTGCAACCACGGGTTGCAGGAAATAGATTTACACCATTCCCCCATGAACACAGACAGTGTTGACAGGGAAATCCCTCCTACGAGACACTGTCTTCTACCTGCGGGGTAGCAGGATCGGGCGGGAGAAGTGATTAAGTGATTATTGCTAGCAGAATCCGTCAGGCTGGTTGTACCCAAGTTGATTGATCAATTGATTATTTGCAATCCTCATGCTGCTAGCATTAATACGTAGCACCCTGGAGTTTAGTCAGGGAGCTCCTCACAAATTTACTTGCCAAGAGTAGTTATCTTGGTCGATTGATAGTGATCTATTGATTTCTCCCTAAGTTTGGCCTTGTTGCACTTTTCACTTCTACCACTAGGTGGCCTGGTACTTGGTGGTATTAGATAGGAGAAGGGCAACCCAAGGTCAGGTTATGGATATATGGGGTATCTCAGCCAATAGGCAGGGATTTTCTTGAATCCCTTGGCCTGCTGGGAGAGCCTATATATTCGGGTGAGGTCAGGTGATCTATATTCTGTGCCACCCAGACGGACGTGTGCCGTCTGCCCTGGGCTGCCAGGCCAGAGATTGGGCCTATCCCGGGGGCATGTGGCTGCTAGGCTATGTGATGGCCTATCCAGAAGTGAGAGAGCAGCGTAGGGTTGGGATTGCAGCTTGCAGTCCAGCCAGAAGTGATGGTTCTGCCGGCCCTGGAGAACCTGTCAATGGGCAGAGGTAGAAGGGAAGTTGTCGCCACGAAGGAACCAATTGCCTTTACCAGGGACCGCAGTGAGTAACTGAAGCAAGTACCAGAACCATATTCTCACCGAAAGGGCACAGGGGAGAATCGGGAAACTTCAGGCGGTGATCAAGTCAGGGACCCAAACAGCGGAGGTGATGCTTGCACAGCAGCCTTGTGAGTCAAGCCAGGGACCAAGCCGGTTAGCAGGGGTGAAGCTTGAGAAGTATCTGGAGTGCCAAGCTAGGGAACCAGCAGGGAAGCGTGGGTGATGCTTGAGGGGATACCACCGCAAACCTCGGAGGAGCTCAAGGAATTCATAGTCAGTGAATCAGAGGGTCTAGTGAGAGACCAGGAGCTCAGTATTGAATAGCTACAAGAAACAGTTGTAGTGGAGCTGAAAGAACTGTTACATTTGAGTTAGGTACTGTTAAAGTGGAAGTAAACCCCCCTATCGTTTTCAGCCAAGGAAGCTGCCATCTTTGCCTCTGTTTAATCTTCAACTGCCACAGTGCTGCATATGTGATCCGTTATGACACCAGCCATTGGATGGTTTGACTGTTTGGTTGAGAGCACAGCCAATGTGCAGTTAGCATTCACGGCATGCCTTTTTTTTTTTTTAGACTGTTAAATCGATGGGTTTACTTCCGCTTTAAAGGACTGTTACCATAGGAGACAGCATTCATGCAAGTGCAGATGGTGGCTTCTTGCTGGGGACTTTTCCTGCACGGCTGTCCTCCTATTGAAGTCTCGGAGTCTGCTAATTGAGTTTGCAACTAAGGGTGTCCTGGCCCTAACCCTCTTTCCCCGAAAATATATAAAAAGGACTGTCAAAGAAATAAAACCTCTTTTACATCCAAGAAGTGTCTGGCGCCCAATAACTTTCATCATCTTTGCACCCACTATGCCTCACAACCCACCACATATTGAAGGATGTCGGCTATCTTTGGCCTTGAAGGTCCTCATTAGACCAAAATAGGTAAAAGACTTTGCTACAAATAAATACATAATAAAGTATATCATATTTACTTTTTTTAAACTTTTTTATTTTTTTACACTTTTTCAGTTACTTCCTGGTTTCTTACCTAGGAAAATGATGTCATACATCCCAGGAGTCTTCAGGAGGGGAGAAGGGGAGGAGGAGTTTCTTAGCTAAGCATACTCTCCTGTATGCATGTCTGAGCTAAGGGCAGATGGATGCCAGGAAGTAAATGCTACATAAACCATTTGCACTTACTCAAGATGGCCACAGCTAGAAATGCTAGGGTGTTGTTTTTCAAAGTTATTTCTCAACAAAATAAAGCATTGAGACATGAATGGATGGGGAAGTTTCCTTTGAATATTAAAAAAATGAATTAAATAGTGTTTGTGGTGATCAGATGCAGTGAACATAGTCAAGAAAGGAAATGAGAGAAAATTCCTCTAAAATTAGGGAATCCCTGGTTGTCACTTGGGTTACTTTTCTAATTTTTTTTCCTCTAAAACCCTCAATATACTGTTTCCTCCAGTCAGCATTGGGTAAAGATCTAAACCACATCTCTGCCACGATTCACTCACTCCTGTACTCCTATCTTAATTTACAGAGCAGTTAAAAAGGAGCTCCACGCTCTTTCAGAAAAAAGTAAAAAAATTTAAAGTCAGCAGCTACAAATACTGTAGCTGCTGCCTTTTAATATTAGGACACTTACCTGTCCTGGAATCCAGACATTTCGCACCCCAGCCAATCTTTCCATCGGCTCTCAGGTGCTGCCATCGCCATTGCTTCTAAGGGAAACCGCCAGTGAAGACTTGTGGCTTCACAGCAGGTTCCCTACTACGCACTTTCTTAATGGCCCGGTGGTGGGGGGAAGGCGGAGGGGGGCTGAACTTCCAGTGGTGATCTCGCCTCGGCCTCTAGCCCCCGGAAAGTTGCCAAATGTGGCACCAGAGAGGGGGAGGAGACAGATTATTATTGTACAGGATTTATATAGCGCCAACAGTTTGCACAGCGCTTTACAACATGAGGGCAGACAGTACAGTTACAATACAATTCAATACAGGAGGAATCAGAGGGCCCTGCTCGTTAGAGCTTACAATCTAGGAGATAAGTGGAGCTTCCACTTTTGGGTGGAGCTCCGCTTTAATCCTTGCAGTTCAAAGGGGGAGTGGGTGCAAGGGTAATGTTTTGTTATTATTTTTATTCTGTCATCTTGATATATCATATGTCCTTCAGTCCTTTCTCCCCCCCTTCACCCATTCACTTCTGTTGTGCTCTACCAACTTCGAACTCCCGAAGGTAGTGGAACATTTGTAAATCATACCACTGTGCTTTATAAATGTGTGTTTTTTAAAGCAGCAGTAGGATCACATTAGGACCGCAGCATTTTAATTGACCCCTAAGTGGTTTCTAGGGAGGAAAGTATGCTAGCTTCTATCTTGCTGGAGGCTTAACTCCTTCCCGCCGGCCCCCTCCCAGCCCTTTAAGGGTTCTAAATTCCCGAGAGGCAGAGGCGGGCATTGACCGCTGTCACAGTAATCACATGATCGTAAAGCTCCCGATCGCTAGTATGCATCAGGAGCTTTCCAGGTAACCGGCGGCTACCGCGCTGGAAGCAAGCGGGGAGTGCGCTCTCAGCACAGTAAGTGTTTTACACAGGGATGCAAATATGCGGCTGCTCAGCGCGAAGGCCCACACACCGAGTGGCAGCATTTGTGCATTCGGCCAGCGTGAAGAGGTTAAAGAATATGTTAACTCCAAGATTTCCTATTCTTGATATGTGGCTGCTGTACCATGTACTTGTATGAAAAAGTATCCTGTTCTCTTTGTATTGCTTCCTTTGTGTGAAATCCCTGGTGTTCCTGCTAGTCCCTCTGTTTTACTATTAGAACCTAACCCCACTAGGCATGAAAGCACAGCATGGTCAGTTCTCTAGCTATGCTGGGAACTCAGCCTGCTCTCCTCCAATGATCAGACTTGTCCTGACACGCCCCAGAGTCACACAGCCATTCACTGGCAAGATTGCAGCGGGCAGCATCCAGTTCCCGGGACACAGTGAGAGGAATGGATGTTGTTCCTTCCACTGTGTCACCTTTCATGGCCCATGCTATCATTTTGAGGAAGCGCCAGAGGAGGGGCCGGGGGAGGGTGTTGAAGGGGGCCCCTATAGGTAGGCTGTAAAAATACATGGGTGGTCCTGCGCTTATGGCAATAAGTAAATGGAGAAAGGTAGGTGTGGCGCTGTTCTAGGGTGCAATAATTGCATGCCCCTGTGTAACAATCTGTGTGTCCCTATATTATACTCCCAATGTAATTTATGAAAATAAAAAACATCAAATTGATAAACGTGTTTAAAGTGTCAAATGCTTGGTACATACACTGGTGCTGACAACACACATATGCAAACATGGATGAATGTGCTGTGATCATATATAGTCCATTCTTCAAAGCAAAAAATTAAAGCTAAAGTGACAGGTGCTATTCATAACCGTGCCTTGGTGATCCTTATGTAAAAGGAATTCATGCTAAAAAATATATATATATAGATAGATACTGTGATTATATATAGTCCATTAATTATTCCAAATATTTAAAAAGTAAAAAAAAATAAAGTGACAGGTTCTCTTCAAATCTGTGCTCCGTGATCCTTATAGACCCCCTATAGATATTGCACTCACCCAAACCACTCACCCCACACAGGGGTATCTCGCTTTCACAGTATCTGCCACCATGCAGCAATCTCCTGATCTGTGTCTGTGGTATCAGCTATGTCTCTCCGTGCTTGCGGTGTCAGGTACAGTGGAACCTTGGATTACGAGCATAATCCGTTCCAGGAGTATGCTCATAATCCAAAGTACTCCCATATTAAAGCGAGTTTTCCCATTGAAGTCAATGGAAACTAAAATAATTTTTTTCTGCATTGACTTCAATGGGATGCAATACCACATGCGGCCAGAGGCGGGGGTGCCGGAGAGCCTCGGAAATGGCCGAAAAGGCCTGAGCACACTTCGGCTGACCTCGGCAAACCTCGGAAAGACTCCGTTCACGAGTCTTTTTCGAGGTTTGCTGAGGTCAGCCAAACTGTCCTCGGGCCTTTTCGGCCGTTTCCAAATGCCGACGATCGGCGGCGTTCGGTCCCGCGCCCCCCATCTCAGGCCAAAAGCAGTACTGCACACCGCTTTTGGCCTGAATCCTGATCGTTTTGCGAGACAACACTCGCAAACCGAGTTAGGATTTTTAGAAATACAGTGCTCATTTTGCAAAACGCTCGTTAACCACGTTACTCGCAAACCGAGGTTCCACTGTATATCTTTCTCCTTTAAATATCATTCTGCATCACCCACTGACATCCCCACATAAGTATCTTCTAGGAACATTGACTGATGTTTTCCGGGGGGCTCTCAGTTCACACCGTGTATGCTCCGCCCATTTCCTCTTCTGTACCCATCATTTCTAACAGTGGCCCTGGGTACGGTGCTGAAATGTATACTGAGCTCCGCATGCGCAGCTCAGTGTTCATTTTAAAGAAGACTGTGCGCCTGTAGGTAAGTTTATTTTATTGCAGAAGAGAAATACTGTAGCATGTGTCTTCTGCAATAAACAGCCTGCCTGCTCGCAGTCTTTTAAAGATAGACTTCAATTCTGCTCTACATAGTATTTTTTTTATAAAGATCTGAGACCCGAAAAAGAGACAACAAGGGGTAAAAGACAGACGGGGGATTTGGTTCTTAACCACTTCCCGACCGCCCCCTGTATATATACGTCGGCAGAATGGCACGTACAGGCAGAATCACGTACCTGTACGTGACATTCTTCCGGCGGTTGGGGGGTCCGATCGGACCCCCCTCCGCCGGCGGGGACGGTCGGGATCGCTTCAGGAGCGATCCGGGACGAGGGGACGGCCAGTGGTTTCTGGCCACCCCCTCGCGATCGCTCCTGGCCAATGAAAAACTTCCCCTTCCTGTCTATTGTATAGACAGGAAGGCGGAAGTGATGTCACGCTCGGTGCGCCGGTCTATGTGACCGGAGACGCCGAGCGGCGAACATGTACAGGTTAGTGCACAACACTACACTGACACCAGTACAGTTAGGCACATATTCCACCCCCCTGTCACCCCCTGATCACCCCCCAGATCACCCCCTCCCCCCCCAGTCACAGTGTCACTAATTGCAGTGATCATTTTTTTACTGATCACTGCATTTAGTGTCAGTGTGACTGTAATAACTGTCAGGGCAGTTAGTTTTAGGTCCTAGGTAGCCCCCTACCCCCCCCTAATAAAGGTTTAACCCCTTGATTGCCCCCCAGGTAACCCTTTCACCCCCTTTTGCCAGTGTCACTAAGCGATCGTTTTTCTGATCGCTGTATTAGTGTCACTGCTGTCGCTAGGTAACCATTTTTTTTTTTTAGGTAACCGCCATGTTTATATAGGTTCATAAATAGTTTTATAGGTCAGGTACCCCCATATTACAACCTAAATAAAGGTTTTAACCCCTTGATTGCCCCTAGAGTTAACCCTTTCACCAGTGATCACTGTATAACTGTCACTGGTGACGCTGGTTAGCCAGTTAGTTATTTCGTTATTTAGGTTCCCCGTCAGGTTTTTATATAGCGTCAGGTACCCCCATATATTACCTAATAAAGGTTTTAACCCCTGATTGCCCCTAGTTAACCCTTTCACCCCCTTTTGCCAGTGTCACTAAGCGATCGTTTTTCTGATCGCTGCATTAGTGTCGCTAGGTAACCATTTTTTTTTTTTAGGTAACCGCCATGTTTATATAGGTTCATAAATAGGTTTATAGGTCAGGTACCCCCATATTACAACCTAAATAAAGGTTTTAACCCCCTGATTGCCCCTAGAGTTAACCCTTTCACCAGTGATCACTGTATAACTGTCACTGGTGACGCTGGTTAGCCAGTTAGTTATTTCGTTATTTAGGTTCCCCGTCAGGTTTTTATATAGCGTCAGGTACCCCCATATATTACCTAATAAAGGTTTAACCCCCTGATTGCCCCTAGTTAACCCTTTCACCCCCTTTTGCCAGTGTCACTAAGCGATCGTTTTTCTGATCGCTGCATTAGTGTCGCTAGGTAACCAGTTTTTTTTTGTATTACTGTTACGGGTGACGCTGGTTAGTTAGCTTGTTTTTTATACTGTCAGGGCACCCGCCATTTATTACCCAATAACGGTTTAACCCCCTGATCGCCCGGCGGGTGATATCAATTAGGTTTTAGGGTCAAATAAGGTCTGCGTCGCCCCAGGTTAGTGCCAGTACCGCAAACACCCACGCACAAAGCATACACCTCCCTTAGTGGCACAGTATCTGAACAGATCAATATCTGATCTGATCAGATCTATACTAGCGTCCCAGCAGTTTAGGGTTCCAAAAAAAAACGCATTGTTAGCGGGATCAGCCCAGATACCTGCTAGCACCTGCGTTTTCCCCCTCCGCCCAGCCCAGCCCACCCAAGTGCAGTATCGATCGATCACTGTCACTTACAAAACACTAAGCACACATAACTGCAGCGTTCGCAGAGTCAGGCCTGATCCCTGCGATCGCTAACAGTTTTTTTGTGGTAGCGTTTTGATTCAGTCGCTTCAGTCAGGAGCTTTTTTACCTGTGAATCTCAAAAAAATAAAAAAAAATAAAATAGTTGTCGTTTTATTGTTCTCTCTCTCACTCTATTCTCTCTCTATTGTTGCTCTTTTTTTACTCCATTCTATTCTGCAATGTTTTATTATGTTTTATCATGTTTTATCATGCTTGCTTTTCAGGTATGTAATTTTGTTTACTGTGTTTTAGTGTTAAGCATTTTTTTTTTTTCAGGTGCGCCATTCAGTTGCAACGCGGATTTATTTATCTTGACAGCAACAGCGTTTGCTCCCACGATACATAAAGACGCGACTCCAACACTGTAGGAGGTGATTTCACCACCACAGTTAAAAAAAAGAGCATATATGCCGAAGCATGGGGGCAGCAGGGGGGGGGAGGAGCGATTGGCTCCTAATGCCACGTACATACGGTCGAAATTCCGACCGTGTGTACACGGCATAACTTTTGCGGGAGGATGCCCCCATGCATCGGCATATATAAATGGTGCATGTATGCCCATCATTAGAAGTGGGTGGATGAAGGGAGGTATTCTAATGGTGGGCATACCCACCAATCAATCTCTCTTTTTTCGTTCAGCCAAGAGGCTGCATGAAAAAAAAAAGATTACAATATATGTCCAGTATGTTGCTGGACTTTGAATGGTTATACCAGAATGATGCCTGCAGGTTTAGGTATCATCTTGGTATCATTCTTTTCAGCCAGTGATCGGCTTTCATGTAAAAGCAATTCTAGCGGGTAATTAGCCTCTAGACTGCTTTTACAAGCAGTGGGAGGGAATGTCCCCCCTCCCGGATATAAACCGCGCCATTGGGAAAATTGGGAAAGCATTTTATCACACCAATCTTGGTGTGGTCAGATGCTTTGAGGGCAGAGGAAAGATCTAGGGTCTAATAGACCCCAATTTTTTCAAAAAAAGAGTACCTGTCACTGCCTATTGCTATCATAGGGGATATTTACATTCCCTGAGATAACAATAAAAATCATAACAAAGAAAAAAAATGGAAGGAACAGTTTAAAAATAAAATAAAAAAGCTAAATAAATAAAAAAAAAACCAAAAAAAAAAAAAAAAAAGCACCCCTGCCCCCCCTTCTCTTGCGCAAAGGCGTACACAAGCGTTGGTCTGGCGTCATATGTAAACAGCAATTGCACCATGCATGTGAGGTATCACCGCGAAGGTCAGATCGAGGGCAGTAATTTTAGCAGTAGACCTCCTCCGTGAATCTAATGTGGTATCATGTAAAGGCTTTTAAAGGCTTTTAAAAATGTATGTAGTTTATCTCCACTGCGTGTTTGTGCGCAATTTTAAAGCATGTCGTGTTTGGTATCCATGTACTCGGCCTAAGATCATATTTTTTATTTCATCAAAAATTTGAGCAATATAGTGTGTTTTAGTGCATTAAAATAAAAAAAAGTGTATTTTTTCCACAAAAAATGCGTTTGAAAAATCGCTGCGCAAATACTGTGTGGAAAAAAAAAATGCAACACCCACCATTTTAATCTGTAGGGCCTTTGCTTTAACATTATATATAGTGTTTGGGGGTTCAACGTAATTTTCTTGCAAAAAAAAAATATGTTTTCATGTAAACAAAAAGTGTCAGAAAGGGCTTTGTCTACAAGTGGTTAGAAGAGTGGGTGACGTGTGACATAGGCTTCTAAATGTTGTGCATAAAATGCCAGGACAGTTCAAACCCCCCCCCAAATGACCCCATTTTGGAAAGTAGACACCCCAAGCTATTTGATGAGAGCAATGTTGAGCCCATTAAATATTTTTTTTTTTTGTCCCAAGAGATTGAATAATGAAAAAAAAAAAATATATATATTTTTTTTACAAAAAGTTGTCACTAAATGATATATTGCTCAAACATGTCATGGGCATATGTAGAAATACACCCCAAAATACATTCTGTTGCTTCTCCTGAGTACGGGGATACCACATGTGTGGGACTTTTTGGGAGCCTAGCTGCGTACGGAACCCCAAAAACCAATCACCGCCTTCAGGCTTTCTAAGGGTGTAATTTTTTTATTTCACTTCTCACTGCCAATCACAGTTTCGGAGGCCATGGAATGCCCAGATGGCATAAAACCCCCCAAAATGACCCCATTTTGGAAAGTAGACACCCCAAGCTATTTGCTGAGAGGTATTGTGAGTATTTTGCAGATGTCGCTTTTTGTCACAAAGTTTTGAAAATTGAAAAAAGAAAAAAAAATTTTTTTTTTCTTTACTTTCTTCATTTTCAAAAACAAATGAGAGCTGTAAAATACTCACCATGCCTCTCAACAAATAGCTTGGGGTGTCTACTTTCCAAAATGGGGTCATTTGGGGGGGTTTTGTGCTATTTTGGCATTTTATGGCCTTCGAAACTGTGATAGGTAGTGAGGAGTGAAATCAAAAATTTGCACCCTTAGAAATCCTGAAGGCGGTGCTTGGGTTTCGGGGCCCCGTACGCGGCTAGGCTCCCAAAAAGTCCCACACATGTGGTATCCCCATACTCAGGAGAAGCAGCAAAATGTATTTTGGGGTGCAATTCCACATATAACTATGGCATGTGTGAGCAATATATCATTTAGTGACAACTTTTTGAAAAAAAAAAAAATCTTTTTTATTTTTGTCTTTATTCAATCACTTGGGACTAAAAAAAAAAATATTCAATGGGCTCAACATGCCTCTCAGCAAATAGCTTGGGGTGTCTACTTTCCAAAATGGGGTCATTTGGGGGGGTTTTGTACTTCTCTGCCATTTTAGCACCTCAAGAAATGAAATAGGCAGTCATAAATTAAAAGCGGTGTAAATTCCAGAAAATGTACTCTAGTTTGTAGACGCTATAACTTTTGCGCAAACCAATAAATATACGCTTATTGGCATTTTTTTTACTAAAGACATGTGGCTGAATACATTTTGGCCCAAATGTTTGACTAAAATTGAGTTTATTAGATTTTTTTTATAACAAAAAGTAGAAAATCTCTTTTTTTTTCAAAATTTTCGCTCTTTTTCCGTTTATATCGCAAAAAATAAAAATCACAGAGGCAATCAAATACCATCAAAAGAAAGCTCTATTTGTGGGAAGAAAAGGACGCAAATTTCGTTTGGTTACAAAATTGCATGACCGCGCAATTACCAGTTAAAGTAGTGCAGTGCGAAATTGAAAAAAGACCTCTGGTCCTTTGGCTGCCAAATGGTCCGGGGCTGAAGTGGTTAATAGGAGGACAGTCCCTCCAAATGAGGGAAAGTTGGGAGTTATACATAAGCAGGCTTAGTGTAGGGTCCTGAGATCTGCACATGACAGGGACAGATTGGGAACCTGCCACTATAAGCAGCCCTGCAGCCAGGATTTAACACAGGGTGCGGCGGACTAATCATTGGCCTAACTGTGGCCCTGTTCTTAATATTTTAATCTGCTAATCATGTGGTGTGTGCATGGAGAGGGGGTTTCCAGAAATGTCAGTTGTTTTAATTAGGAAAAATGTTGTTTATTAAAGTGGTTGTAAACCTCAAGCTTGTATTTGTACCTATAGGTAAGCCTATAAAAAGCCTACTTAGAGGTACTGTAAATATCTTCTAAAGGTGCACCGTTTAGGAGATATTTACTATATATGCAATTCATGACATTACCGGCGCATTCGCTCTGAAGAAACGGCCACCCGGGCCATTCCTTTAGAATCCTGTGCTGTAAATGATGGCTCCCCCGGGCATGCATGGGAGTGACTTCATCCCGGCTCTGGCCAGTCACACAATCAGAGTCCACAGACCTGGAAGGAAGATGGGTGAAGATGGAAGCGGCCTTCAGCGATGACATCACATCGCTGGAATGCTTTGTTTTCAGGTAGATTTCACATAATGTGCTAGTATGCAATGCATTCTAGCACATTATTCCTTTACTTTGCAGGTCTGAAAAAAAATAAAAAATAAAAAAGCACCTACTGGTTTACAGCCGCTTTAAGCTGAAAATGTGATAAAAAAAAAAAAATCCTAAAGCAATATTTGTGTTTCATAGAAAGTAGCTGATTATGATTCTTTCATGAGCTGGATTGCTAATAGATCTCCCTGAGATGGTCATTTTCTCTAAAGCATAAATATAATATACTGTAAGGAAGGAAGAATTTCCCCAATGGGGCTTTATAACAGCAGGGTAGCAAAGTCAGATAAATGTACCGTAATTATATAAAATAATTATTTATTCGAAAAATGTCCAGTATTATAGTATGATTCAATACAGTATGTACAATATAAAATCTGGTCCAAAGAAATACACAATATGTATTCCACAATCCAATGAACGAACACGTTTATATACATAATTATATTACATAATGTATGATATTTGAGCCCTGGCGCGTTTCGACCTGTGTACGGTCTCTTCAGGGGGACAGTTGGATCTAAAAAATATTACATATATTCAAAATTAAAAAACATGTCGTTATAAATCGCATTGAATAATCCAATAGTGGTATATTTACCGCTCACAGGTGAAGTAGGTATTCCTATCGCCAAAGATTATGAGAGCCATTTGAGGAATCCAAAGGGCTCTAATGGCCGCCCCCATCTCCCCAGGAGAGAAGAGCCCACCCCGAAGGGCTTACAAGGAGCCACACTATTCACGCCCTCGGAGGGACAGAGGAATCTGCGCCTACAATCAATACCCAATAATAGCCATTTAGTAATTAAGTAAAATTAAATGAATTAGCTCATGGCAGATCTGCCAGAGTATCATTTATGTTATATGAGTAGAAGTTTTTCCATATTGTAAATATAATATACTTACCTGCTTACTATCATTCTTCTTTAGAATGTTCTTGAATGCATGCGCAGCTCAGGTTTACATGCTCGGCACTCTGCCTTGATAAATTAATCCTTTTGCACATGCAAGAGTTATGTCATCCTTCGTCAGCCAATCAAAACAGCCACAGACCCAGCACCCAGAGGAAGCTGGCGAGGGAGCTTGCAGATGTCAGACCTGTTGGAAAGGTAAGTATTTGCAGAGCATACAGAAAAATAGTGTCCAACTGTTGGTGTGTCTATTAAAATGTCAATCTTTCTTCCTATGTATGTGAATCAATCTGCGCTCACCCAACCACTCATGAAATACCTCAAATAAAAAGGTGAAAAATAGTGCGTATATGACCAAACATTAATATACATAAATAAATGCTGATATCTCCTGAAAAATGTAATACTTAATTCCAACTTAATTCCAACATAGATTATAAATAGTGATCGGCCCGGTGCTCGATTCGAACCCACGGTCGAATCGAGCACCGGGCGTTCGCTCGCTCGGCGAGCCCAGAACTATTTGGGCCTTTCGCATCACATTCGTGTGATGCGAGCGGCCCGCAAGGCATTGCGGCCGGCGCAGTGCATTGCTGGCTGATGATTGGCCAAGCATGCACTGTGACCCCGCATGCTTGGCCAATCACAGCGCCGGAAACTAGGAGAGCAATAATTGGCTACAGGCAGGATGCCTGTAGCCAATTAAAGCTCAGGGGCTTTAGTACACGCCCCACCATATAAAAGGCCGCCGCGCCGTCGGCCCAGGTCACATGTGTTCCGGCTTTAGGGAGAGCAGTCTGCTGATTGTTTTGCTTCTTTGCTTGATTGCTATTTCTTTGCTAAACCATTGCTACCTGAGTCATTCATCATTACTGATCATTCATTGCTGCTGATTGCACAGTGAGTGTGATATTAGCTGCTGCTGGGGATTAGTCTGGTGTGTGCGTGCTGTTAGTACAGCATAGCAGTAGCACCAATCGCAGTGCTGTTAGAACAGCATTGCACCCCAACTTCTGTCCCAACCTTCTGTCCCATCCCAGGCAGGGATTTATAGGAGCCATATTGTGTTTGTGGCAGCACACATAGGTCCTATATTTTCTTGTCAGGAGCACACATAGTAACTATAGTGTGTTTGTGTCAGCACCCATAGGACTTATAGTGTGTTTGTGGCAGCACACATAGGTCCTATATTTCCTTTTCAGCAGCACACATAGTACCTATAGTGTGTTTGTGTGAGCACCCATAGGACTTATAGTGTGTTTGTGGCAGCACACATAGGTCCTATATTTTCTTGTCAGCAGCACACATAGTACCTATAGTGTGTTTGTGTGAGCACCCATAGGACTTATAGTGTGTTTGTGGCAGCACACATAGGTCCTATATTTTTCTTGTCAGCAGCACACATAGTACCTATAGTGTGTTTGTGTGAGCACCCATAGGACTTATAGTGTTTTTGTGGCAGCACACATAGGTCCTATATTTCCTTTTAAGCAGCACACATAGTACCTATAGTGTGTTTGTGTGAGCACCCATAGGACTTATAGTGTGTTTGTGGCAGCACACATAGGTCCTATATTTTCTTGTCAGCAGCACACATAGTACCTATAGTGTGTTTGTGTGAGCACCCATAGGACTTATAGTGTGTTTGTGGCAGCACACATAGGTCCTATATTTCCTTTTCAGCAGCACACATAGTACCTATAGTGTGTTTGTGTGAGCACCCATAGGACTTATAGTGTGTTTGTGGCAGCACACATAGGTCCTATATTTCCTTGTCAGCAGCACACATAGTACCTATAGTGTGTTTGTGTGAGCACCCATAGGACTTATAGTGTGTTTGTGGCAGCACACATAGGTCCTATATTTCCTTTTCAGCAGCACACATAGTACCTATAGTGTGTTTTTTTGTCAGCACCCATAGGACTTATAGTGTGTTTGTGGCAGCACACATAGGTCCTATATTTCCTTGTCAGCAGCACACATAGTACCTATAGTGTGTTTGTGTGAGCACCCATAGGACTTATAGTGTGTTTGTGGCAGCACACATAGGTCCTATATTTCCTTTTCAGCAGCACACATAGTACCTATAGTGTGTTTTTTTGTCAGCACCCATAGGACTTATAGTGTGTTTGTGGCAGCACAAATAGGTCCTATATTTCCTTGTCAGCAGCACACATAGTACCTATAGTGTGTTTGTGTGAGCACCCATAGGACTTATAGTGTGTTTGTGGCAGCACACATAGGTCCTATATTTTCTTGTCAGCAGCACACATAGTACCTATAGTGTGTTTGTGTGAGCACCCATAGGACTTATAGTGTGTTTGTGGCAGCACACATAGGTCCTATATTTCTTTTTCAGCAGCACACATAGTACCTATAGTGTGTTTTTTTGTCAGCACCCATAGGACTTATAGTGTGTTTGTGGCAGCACACATAGGTCCTATATTTTATTGTCAGCAGCACACATAGTACCTATAGTGTGTTTGTGTGAGCACCCATAGGACTTATAGTGTGTTTGTGGCAGCACCCATAGGTCCTATATTTCCTTTTCAGCAGCACACATAGTACCTATAGTGTGTTTTTTTGTCAGCACCCATAGGACTTATAGCGTGTTTGTGGCAGCACACATAGGTCCTATATTTCCTTGTCAGCAGCACACATAGTACCTATAGTGTGTTTGTGTGAGCACCCATAGGACTTATAGTGTGTTTGTGGCAGCACACATAGGTCCTATATTTTCTTGTCAGCAGCACACATAGTACCTATAGTGTGTTTGTGTCAGCACCCATAGGACTTATAGTGTGTTTGTGGCAGCACACATAGGTCCTATATTTCCTTTTCAGCAGCACACATAGTACCTATAGTGTGTTTTTTTGTCAGCACCCATAGGACTTATAGTGTGTTTGTGGCAGCACACATAGGTCCTATATTTTCTTGTCAGCAGCACACATAGTACCTATAGTGTGTTTGTGTGAGCACCCATAGGACTTATAGTGTGTTTGTGGCAGCACACATAGGTCCTATATTTTTTTGTCAGCAGCACACATAGTACCTATAGTGTGTTTGTGTCAGCACCCATAGGACTTATAGTGTGTTTGTGGCAGCACACATAGGTCCTATATTTCCTTTTCAGCAGCACACATAGTACCTATAGTGTGTTTTTTTGTCAGCACCTGTCAGAGGTACTCACCCGGGCCGAAATGCTGAGAGCTGCTCCCCTTGCGACTAGGTGCACGATGCCTCTGGAGTGGATACAGAGGTCACCGGGCACAAAGATGCATGGGTTGCCAGCAGGTGTGTTGCAGGTGGTGTGCAGTAGCGACGTTGACCAGGAGAGGCTGATGCTGCACTGGAAGTAGACACCTGGCAGGACCGTGATGAGGCAGAGGCAATGTAGATACCAGAACGTGTACTGGAGGAGGACCCTTAGGTGCATGTGAGAACTGGAAGTCCAGAACACCGGCAGAGGGTCAAACACAGGTAACTCAGAGAAAGTCCAGTAGGCAAGCCGAGGGTCAAGCACGGGTAATCAGGCAGAAGAGGTATCCGGTAGCAGGCCAGGGGTCAAGAACAGGTAATCAGGCAGCAGAGGTATCCAGGAAGCAGGCCAGGGGTCAAACACAGGTAAGTAACTCAGAGAATGTCCAGTAAGCAGGCCGAGGGTCAAGCACAGGTAATCAGGCAGAAGAGGTATCCAGGAAGCAGGCCAGGGATCAAACACAGGTAAGTAACTCAGAGAATGTCCAGTGAGCAGGCCGAGGGTCAAGCACAGGTAATCAGGCAGAAGAGGTATCCAGGAAGCAGGCCAGGGATCAAACATAGGTAAGTAACTCAGAGAATGTCCAGTAAGCAGGCCGAGGGTCAAGCACAGGTAACAACAGCGGTGGTCAAGCAGGTTCCGGGTCAGGCACAGGTAATCAAGCAGGTACAGGATACGGGGTACTGGATACAAAGTACTGGATACAGGATACTGGATACAAGGACTGGAGCCAAGACTCAGGAAGAGACAACAAACCAGCGATTTGTGAAGGGACAGAGAAAGCCTTTTATAGGCCAGGTAAGTGGTCAGGTGGGATACCCAGACGAGTGCGCATGCGCACTCGTCCTCTGTCAGTGCCGCGCACAGCGGTGAGCCGCACTGGCTGAGCTGCATCAGATACCTGAGCGCCATGGACCCGCGCATGCGCACCCGCTACCCGGCGTACCTGTACTGTTCGCTGAGCCGCTCTACCGCGCGTGCGCATTCTTGGAACCCGGCGACGAAGTACGGTATTTCCCTGACAGTGCCCCCCCCTAAGGGCAGCCTCCGGATTGCCCAATTCAGAGTGTCTTTGGTGGTATTCTCGTATTAATCGGGGGGCATGGATATTTTCAGATGGTTCCCAGGAGCAGTCTTCAGGAGGATAACCCTTCCATTTGACTAGGTACTGAACCTGCCCTCTTCTTTTACGGAAATCCAGGATCTTCTCAACCTCGAATTCTTCCTCTCCTTGGATGGTGATGGGTGGAGGAAGTGGCATCTGCCTGTCAGGGAAAGAATTGGCAATTACAGGTTTCAGTAAAGAAGCATGGAATACTGGATTGATCTTATAGGAACTGGGTAAATCTAGTTCAAAGGCGACTGGGTTGATCACCCTCTTGACCTCAAAAGGACCGATGAACCTGGGACCGAGTTTCCGGGATGGACAGGGGAGTTTCAAATTAGCAGTTGATAACCAAACTTTCTCACCAATCTTGAACGTCGGACACTCCTTCCTGCCCCGGTTGTACTGTACCTCATACCCCCTTTGCGCTTCCTTCATGGCCTGTTGGATTTGGAGAAAGTTGTCCTGAATATGCTTGACCAGTTCCTGTGCTGCTGGAGTAGAGACGTCTGGAATGGAATCTGGAAGAAATGAGGGGTGATATCCGTAGTTTGCAAAAAAAGGGCGTTTGGTTAATAGCAGAATGTAGGGAGTTATTGTAAGCAAACTCTGCGTAAGGTAACAGGCCTGACCAGTCGTCTTGGGAATAGGAACAGAAACATCTCAGATATTGCTCAAGGGTCTGATTGGTCCGCTCGGTTTGGCCATTGGTTTGCGGGTGGTACGCTGAGGACATGGAAGATTTAATCTCTAGAGCCTTGCAGAGGTCTCTCCAAAACTTAGAGGTGAACTGTACCCCCCGGTCTGAGGTGATATTGGCTGGTACCCCCTGTAGCCTTACAATTTCCTTGATGAAAATGTCCGTGGTGGAGGCGGCAGAAGGGGTACCCTTCATGGGCAAAAAGTGGGCTATCTTTGAGAGGCGATCTATCACAACCAGAATAGTGGTAAAGGAATCTGAGGGAGGCAAGTCTACAATAAAATCCATAGAAATTTCTTTCCATGGATGTTCAGGAACGGGTAGAGGTCTCAACAGACCCCAGGACTTGATGTTGGACCCCTTGTTCCTCTGGCAGGTGTTACAGGAGAGTACATAATTTTGGCAGTCCTTTCTCCAGCCTGGCCACCAGTAGGACCGACTTACCAAGTCGGCCGTCTTTTGCATTCCAAAGTGGCCAGACATCTTGTGGTCATGGAGGGCCTGCAGAACTTGTAGCCTGACTGGAGGGGGAACAAATATTCGGCCATGGGCCCAAAGTAATTCCTGTTTATTTTCAAGAAAAGGTAATGAGGGAACAGAAAATTGATTGGAGGCTTGTTTAAGGGCTACGGTTAGGTCAGGTTGGATGGCATGGAGGAAGTTATGTGCAGACAGAATGGTGGCAGGTTCCTTTGAAGACTCTGTGTTCAGAAACATGCGGGATAAGGCGTCAGCCTTGCCATTCTTGGAGCCGGGACGATAAGTGATGTGAAAGTTAAATCGGGAAAAGAACAAGGCCCAACGGGCCTGTCGCGGTCTTAGGCGTTTAGCTGCCCTGAGGTACTCCAAATTGCGGTGATCTGTGAAGATGAGAATGGGTTGGGAGGCTCCCTCCAGCAGATATCTCCATTCTTCTAGGACGAACTTAATCGCAAGTAATTCCCGGTCGCCTACGTCATAATTCCTTTCTGGGGGACTCAATTTCCGGGAGGCGAAGGCGACCGGGTGGAGCAAGGCCTTTGGGCCACTTCTCTGTGACAGGATTGCTCCTGTAGCAGAGTCGGAAGCGTCTACTTCTAGCACATAAGGGAGTTCTGGGTCAGGGTGCTTCAGGATGGGTGCAGACGAAAAAAGTTCCTTGAGTCTTTCAAATGCGCCTTGCGCTTTGGGAGTCCATTGGAATTTGGTTTGCTGGCGGGTAAGTTGAGTAATCGGGGACACAATGGCAGAAAACCCCTGAATGAACCGTCTATAGAAGTTTGCAAACCCAATAAAGCGTTGAACTGACCTTTTGTGCGTGGGGGCAGGCCATTCCTGGATGGCCTTCACCTTTTGTGGATCCATCAGAACTCCTCCGATGGTGATGATGAAGCCCAGGAACTGGATGGTGTCTGTCTCAAACTCGCATTTCTCCCCTTTGACATAGAGTCCATGCTTACGTAGGATGAGAAGGACCTTCCGGACATGTTGACGGTGGGTTTCTAGTGAGTCAGAGAAAATCAAAATAACGTCAAGGTAAACAATGAGGAAGTTATCCAGATACTCACGGAAGATGTCGTTAACAAGATGCTGGAAGGTGGCTGGGGCGTTGCAGAGCCCGAAGGGCATGACCAGGTACTCAAAGTGACCGAATCTTGATCTGAAGGCCGTTTTCCACTCATCCCCCGGACGTATTCTTACCAAGTTGTAGGCCCCACGTAGATCGAGCTTGGTGAAGATTTTGGCAGTCCTGAGCCGCTGGAAAAGTTCGGGGATGAGTGGAAGTGGGTACCTGTTCTTGATGGTGATTTTGTTGAGTTCCCTGTAGTCCACACAGGGTCTGAGAGAACCGTCTTTTTTCTCCACAAAGAAGATCCCAGCCCCTGCTGGGGAAGAGGACGGTTGAATGAACCCCTTAGCGAGGTTCTCATCGATATAAACCCGCAGGGCTTCTAGTTCGGTTTCTGAGAAGGGGAAGATTCTTCCGAAGGGGATCTCAGCCCCTGGCAGGAGATCAATTGGACAGTCATATGAACGGTGAGGAGGAAGAACTTCAGCCTTTTTCTCGTCGAAAATGTCCATAAAATCCTGATAGGGTGCTGGAACATGTTGCAGGTCCTTGGGACTGGGTTGCATGGCAAGACAGGTGGGAGGTTTTGAGGTGACATCCGGGAAGCAGTGCTGCAGACAGTAGGGGGAAGAAAACACCACTTCTCTGCTGTTCCAGTCAATCCGAGGGTTGTGGGCCTGTAACCAAGGATACCCCAGGATGATAGGGAACATTGGAGAGTGAATTATATCAAAGCGTAAGAGTTCATGGTGTCCCGAATTGGTGTAGGTCAGGATGGGGCCGGTCTCCTGGGTCACAGGTCCTGAGCAGGGTGGAGAGCCATCAGCCAACTGGACTTGGAGAGGTTGCTTCTTGGTTTTCAAAGGAAGGTTCAGGTGCCGTGCCAGGGTCAAGTCCATGAAGCAACTGCATGCCCCTGAATCAAGGATGGCTCCCAGCTGGAAAGCTTCTCCCGCCACCTGTAGGGAGAGTGGAACAGTCAAATGAGAACGGGGAACCCCAGTAGTGTGTGAGCTCAAAAGGGACCGAGGAGGGCACTTACTGGGTCTCACTGGGCACTTCTGTAGATAATGTCCGGTGCCATCGCAGTAGAGACAGAGGTTAGCTTGTCGGCGACAAAGTCTTTCTTCAGAAGACAGGGGGGACCGTGCCAGGCCCAACTGCATGGGTTCCCCATGGGGGGAAGAGCGAGAGTTCCAAGAAGGAGCAGGTGCCAAGGGAACCCGGGGCATCATCCAGGTGGGCCGGGGAATTTTGAGCTTCTCTGCCCGTCGTTCCCGCAACCGACGATCTAGTTTAGTGACAAGTTGGCAGAGGTCTGACAGCGTGGTTGAAACCTCTCCCCGGGCCAGTCCGTCCTTTAACACCTCAGAGAGTCCCAAACGAAATTGGTACTTCAGAGCAGACTCATTCCACTCTGTATCTGCGGCCCATTTACGAAAATCTACTATATAGTCCTCTACGGGCCTTCTACCCTGGGATAGGGTGTGCAGAGTGGATTCCGCTGTACCTGTGCGTTGGGAGTCCTCATAGAGTGCTGACATGGCGGAGAAGAAAGTCTCTACAGAATCCAGCTGTGGGCTCTTTTGTTCCATCAAGTGGTGTGCCCAGGATTGGGGTTCATCGGAGAGCAGGGAGATAATGAAACCCACCTTGGTGGATTCCAACTGAAAAGTCCTGGGTTGCAGGGCCAGGTGTAGTAAACAGGCGTTCTTAAAAGAGCGATATTTCTTTCGATCCCCGGAGAAACGTTCTGGTGTGGGGACCCTGGGATCAGGGTTAGACATGACGTAAGCAGGGAGAGCACCTCCAGGTGCTTGAGAGGGAGTGGAGGTGCTGGCTGCAGGAGGTCACTGGTCCGCTTGATTAGGAGAGAAGGTCAAGTGCTGGAGACGTCCCTCGATCTGGAAGTATCCATCCTGGAGGCGTTGTACAGCCTGAGTAAGGGCTGTCACCTGCTGGCATAGGGCCTCAAGGGGTGAACCAGCTCTGTCGGCCTCGGACATTGGCTGGTTTGTACTGTCAGAGGTATTCACCCGGGCCAAAATGCTGAGAGCTGCTCCCCTTGCGACTAGGTGCACGATGCCTCTGGAGTGGATACAGAGGTCACCGGGCACAAAGATGCACGGGTTGCCAGCAGGTGTGTTGCAGGTGGTGTGCAGTAGCGACGTTGACCAGGAGAGGCTGATGCTGCACTGGAAGTAGACACCTGGCAGGACCGTGATGAGGCAGAGGCAATGTAGATACCAGAACGTGTACTGGAGGAGGACCCTTAGGTGCATGTGAGAACTGGAAGTCCAGAACACCGGGCAAAGGGTCAAACACAGGTAACTCAGAGAAAGTCCAGTAGGCAAGCCGAGGGTCAAGCACAGGTAATCAGGCAGAAGAGGTATCCGGTAGCAGGCCAGGGGTCAAGCACAGGTAATCAGGCAGCAGAGGTATCCAGGAAGCAGGCCAGGGGTCAAACACAGGTAAGTAACTCAGAGAATGTCCAGTAAGCGGGCCGAGGGTCAAGCACAGGTAATCAGGCAGAAGAGGTATCCAGGAAGCAGGCCAGGGATCAAACACAGGTAAGTAACTCAGAGAATGTCCAGTGAGCAGGCCGAGGGTCAAGCACAGGTAATCAGGCAGAAGAGGTATCCAGGAAGCAGGCCAGGGATCAAACACAGGTAAGTAACTCAGAGAATGTCCAGTAAGCAGGCCGAGGGTCAAGCACAGGTAACAACAGCGGTGGTCAAGCAGGTTCCGGGTCAGGCACAGGTAATCAAGCAGGTACAGGATACGGGGTACTGGATACAAGGTACTGGATACAGGATACTGGATACAAGGACTGGAGCCAAGACTCAGGAAGAGACAACAAACCAGAGATTTGTGAAGGGACAGAGAAAGCCTTTTATAGGCCAGGTAAGTGGTCAGGTGGGATACCCGGACGAGTGCGCACTGGCTGAGCTGCATCAGATACCCGAGCGCCATGGACCCGCGCATGCGCACTCGCTACCCGGCGTACCTATACTGTTCGCTGAGCCGCTCTACCGCGCGTGCGCATTCTTGGAACCCGGCGACGAAGTACGGTATTTCCCTGACAGCACCCATAGAACTTATAGTGTGTTTGCGGCAGCACACATAGGTCCTATATTTCCTTGTCAGTAGCACACATAGTACCTATAGTGTGTTTGTGTGAGCACCCATAGGACTTATAGTGTGTTTGTGGCAGCACACATAGGTCCTATATTTTCTTGTCAGCAGCACACATAGTACCTATAGTGTGTTTGTGTCAGCACCCATAGGACTTATAGTGTGTTTGTGTCAGCACACATAGGTCCTATATTTTCTTGTCAGCAGCACACATAGTACCTATAGTGTGTTTGTGTCAGCACCCATAGGACTTATAGTGTGTTTGTGGCAGCACACATAGGTCCTATATTTCCTTTTCAGCAGCACACATAGTACCTATAGTGTGTTTGTGTCAGCACCCATAGGACCTACAGTGTGTTGTGAGCACACATAGGAGCTCTATTTTTTATACAATATACACTACCGACTACAATGGCTGGAAGACCGCCAAGGAGAGGCAGACCGTCCCGAGGCAAGAACACAGGGCAAGCAGGCTCTGTTTCTGGTCGTGGACGTGGTCGTGCATCGTCATCAGCACGTGGGACACGCTTGTCTTTGTTTTCGGCAGCTGGACATGTTGAGCCGCATCATGCCGAAGGCTTGGTAGAATGGATGACCAAGCCCTCCTCATCCTCCTCATCGTCTCTCACCCAGGCTCAGGGTACTGGCAGAGCAGCTGCCAACGTGTACTCAATGGCATCATCAGCCACCCCTTCCCTAGACCCACCATGTCCTCCTGAGGAGTCCCCCGAACTGTTTGAGCACAGTGTTGGGTACATGCTCCAGGAGGATGCCCAACGATTCGAAGGCTCGGATGATGATACCCAGCTTGAGGAAGGCAGTAGTGTGCGCGCAAAGAGAGGGGATGCTGAAGGACAGCAATCTGGCAGTACTGTTCCACCAGCTGCAGCTTACTGCCAGGTTTGCTCTAGTGGTGAAGAGGGAGGGGATGATGAGGTCACTGACTCCACGTGGGTGCCTGAAGGGAGAGAGGAGGAGGAGGAGGAGGAGGATGCGGCGGCACATGTCCAACGAGGCAGGATGCCCCCTGGAGGCCAGCTAGAGGCCAGCACACCAACTGTATCACACCGCAGAGCTCCGCCTGTGCAGGGCGCTGCCTCTGCACGTTATCACAAAAGTTCTTTGGTGTGGGCCTTTTTTGAGACGAGTGCATCAGATCGCACCACTGCTATTTGCAATATTTGTCTCAAGCGTATCTCGCGTGGCCAAAACATCAGCCGCTTGGGCACCACAAGCATGAGCAGACATATGTCGACCTGCCATGCAGCTCGTTGGCAAGCACACATAAAAGACCCACACCAAAGAACAAAGCGGACCTCTCCTTGCTCCTCATCAGCTGGGATCTCCATCCCCACTATATCTTCAGTCCTCTCTGAAAGGTGCTCTGAGAGGACTGAAGGTGTAGAATTAGGTGTGTCACAACCAAGTACTTGCAGTACACCAACGTCCGATTGTAGCAGGCAAATTTCCCTGCCCCAGCTGCTGGACCGTTGAAAGAAGTATACTCCCAGCCATCCACATGCCCAGCGGTTGAATGCTAGCTTGGCTAAATTGCTAGCACTTCGACTACTGCCTTTTCAGTTGGTAGACTCGGCCCCCTTCCGTGAGTTTGTTCAATGCGCGGTTCCTCAGTGGCAGGTTCCCAAACGCCACTTTTTCTCACGGAAGGCGATTCCGTCTCTCTACCGGCATGTGGAAGGCAATGTCCATGCCTCGCTGGACAGGGCGGTCAGCGGTAAGGTGCATATTACCGCTGACTCATGGTCCAGCAGGCATGGACAGGGACGTTATCTTTCTTTCACGGCCCATTGGGTCACTCTATTGGCAGCTGGGAGGAATGCAGGACAAGGTGCAGTAGTGTTGGAGGTTGTTCCGCCACCACGCCTCCAAAATGCTACTACTGGTTGTGACACTCCTCTCTCCTCCACCCCCTCCTCTTCTTCTTCCTCCATGTCCTCTTCGAGTGCTCTGTCCTCGGAACCAGCGGTGCTCCGTAGGCGTACAAGGGGCTATGCGAGTACGCAGGCAAAAAGATGCCATGCCGTGCTTGCGCTGGTGTGTTTGGGGGACAGGAGCCACACTGGGGCAGAGGTTCTGGCAGATCTGCAGGGGCAGGCCGAGAGGTGGTTGACGCCACGCCAGCTTAAGCCAGGAATGGTGGTTTCTGACAATGGCACCAACCTCCTCTCCGCCCTGCGACAGGGGCAGCTCACCCATGTGCCCTGTATGGCTCACGTCCTCAACCTGGTGGTGCAGCGGTTCTTGGGCAGGTACCCAGGCTTACAGGATGTCCTGAGGCAGGCCAGGAACGTCTGTGTGCATTTCCGCCGATCTTATAATGCCAGTGCTCGGCTGACTGAGCTGCAAAAGGAGCTGAACCTGCCCAAGAACTGCCTAATATGTGACATGCCCACCAGGTGGAACTCAACGTTGGCCATGCTGCAGCGACTGCACACGCAGCAGAGGGCCATCAATGAGTACCTTTGCGACTACGGCACCAGGACAGGGTCAGGGGAGCTTGGCTTTTTTTCCCCACGCCAGTGGAGCATGATCAGGGATGCATGCACTGTCCTCTCACCATTTGAGGAGGCCACGAGGATGGTGAGCAGTGACAGTGCATGCATCAGTGACACTGTACCTCTTGTCCACCTGTTGGAGCATACGCTGCGTGGGATAATGGACAGGGCACTTGAGGCAGAACAGAGGCAGGAAGAGGAGGACTTCCTTGCCTCTCAAGGCCCCCTTTATCCAGACAGTGTTCCTTCTGTCCCACCCATCACACAGGAAGAGGATGAGGAGGAGGAGGGGGAGGATTGTGTGAGCATGGAGGTGGAGCCTGGCACTCAGCATCAGCATCAGCAGCAGTCTTTTCGGGATGATGTACAGTCCCAACAAACCAGTGGACTTGTACGTGGCTGGGAGGAGGTGGCTGGCAATCATGTCGTCCTCAGTGACCCAGAAGACTCCGGACCGAATGCCTCAGCTAACCTATGTTGCATGGCCTCCCTGATCCTGCAAAGCCTGCGGAAGGATCCTCGTATTCTTCGGATCAAGGAGAGGGACCATTACTGGCTGGCCACTCTCCTTGATCCACGGTACAAGGGTAAGGTTGCGGACCTTATCTTGCCGTCGCAGAGGGAGCAGAGGATGAGACATCTCAGGGAGGCCTTGCAGAAAGGTCTGTGCAACACGTTCCCAGAAACTGGGAGGTTACAAACTCCTGGTCCTGGACGACGAGTTGCTGAGGCTTCGGTCAGTAGCAGAAGGAGCGGTGGGGAAGGTGGACGTCTGACCGATGCGTTCAGACATTTTTTAGTCCGCAGCCCCAAGGTATGATCGGTTCCAGCAACCATCGCCAGCGTCTGATATACATGGTGCAGGAATACCTAGGGGCAAGGTCAGACTTGGACACCTTTCCCACCGAAAATCCTCTGGCTTACTGGGTCTTGAAGATGGATCACTGGCCAGAGCTTGCACAGTATGCAATTGAGCTACTGGCCTGTCCTGCATCCAGCGTTCTTTCCAAACGCACATTCAGTGCTGCTGGAGGATTTGTCACCGATCACAGGGTGCGCCTGTCCACCGACTCGGTTGATCGACTGACCTTCATAAAAATGAATCAGTCTTGGATCACCACCAGCTACCAGGCACCTGAAGCGGATATAACTGAATAATTTATAATGTCACATCCCTTCAAGACTGCCTATGCTGATGCTGAGTGACGGTCCTGTTATGTTCACTGACTATCCTCTTCCTCCTCCTCAATGATCCATTCCTTGATAGCTTGGAAGAACATTTTTGTTTCTGGGTGCCACCACACCAGTGCCTAAGGCACAATTTTTCAGCCCCTGTATAACAGGGGCATGTAATTACAATTTTTTTAAAAAAAATGCTTCGCAACAGGTGTGACTGCTGTGCTCCAAGTACAGTATCTGTGAGGGGTTGCAGTGTTGTGGCACCAGCACCGTTGCCTAATGCACAATTTTTCAGCCCCTGTTTAACAGGGGCGTGTAATTACAATTTTTTAAGCAATGCTTCGCAACATGTCTGACTGCTGTGCTCCAAGTACAGTATCTGTGAGGGGTTGCAGTGTTGTGGCACCAGCACCAGTGCCTAAGGCACAATTTTTCAGCCCCTGTTGGGGCGTGTAATTACAATTTTTAGGCAATGCTTTGCAACAGGTCTCATTGCTGTGCTCAGAGTACAGTATCTGTGAGGGGTTGCAGTGTTGTGGCACCAGCACCAATGCCTAAGGCACAATTTTTCAGCCCCTGTTTAACAGGGGCGTGTAATTACAATTTTTTAAGCAATGCTTCGCAACACGTCTGACTGCTGTGCTCCAAGTACAGTATTTGTGAGGGTTGCAGTGTTGTGGCACCAGCACCAGTGCCTAAGGCACAATTTTTCAGCCCCGTTCAACAGGTGCATGCAATTACAAATCTTGATCTAATAACTCACAGCAGGGTCCATTCCTGTGCCCACCAAGAGTAACTGTGAGGGCTTACAGTCTTGTGGCAACACCGTCCACCACCACCACCACCAAAGGCCCAATTTTTCTGCCCTGTTCAACAGGTGCATGCAATTACAAATCTTGATCTAATAACTCACAGCAGGGCCCATTCCTGCGCCCACCAAGAGTAACTGTGAGGGCTTACAGTCTTGTGGCAACACCGTCCACCACCACCACCACCACCAAAGGCCCAATTTTTCTGCCCTGTTCAACAGGTGCATGCAATTACAAATCTTGATCTAATAACTCACAGCAGGGCCCATTCCTGCGCCCACCAAGAGTAACTGTGAGGGCTTACAGTCTTGTGGCAACACCGTCCACCACCACCACCACCACCAAAGGCCCAATTTTTCTGCCCTGTTCAACAGGTGCATGCAATTACAAATCTTGATCTAATAACTCACAGCAGGGTCCATTCCTGTGCCCACCAAGAGTAACTGTGAGGGCTTACAGTCTTGTGGCAACACCGTCCACCACCACCACCACCAAAGGCCCAATTTTTCTGCCCTGTTCAACAGGTGCATGCAATTACAAATCTTGATCTAATAACACAGCAGGGCACATTCCTGTGCCCACCAAGAGTAACTGTGAGGGCTTACAGTCTTGTGGCTACACCAACATCTAATGGGGCAAATTTCTGCAGAGTATATACGGCAGGCCCCTACTTTCAAACATCCAACTTACAAACGACTCCTACTTGCAAACGGAAAGAGAAAACAGGAAGTGAGAGGAAATCTACCCCTAGGAAGGGAAATTCGATCCTGTTAGATTTAATTTGGGAAAAAGGTATCTCCTCTCTACTGATGCTTTATCACCAATCCTTGTTTCAATTAAAACCCCACTTTTCCAAAAACATTTGTCATTGGGACGGAAAGTGAGGTGAAATGTTCTGAATAGATGTGCAAAGACAGCAAATGTTACAGGGGTGATAACCCCTCCCTATGTTCTCCAAAAAGCTTAAAAATAGATTTTTTGGGGATGGAGCTACACTTCATAATGTACCTGTTCAGATTCTACTTAAGAACAAACCTACAGTCCGTGTCTTGTTTGCACCGCCTGTATACTGCTGTTCAGAGTATATAGGGTTGTAGGTATAGGGTTTTATTTTGGGTGCGGGGTCCCCCTTAATATCCATACAAGACCCAAAGGGGCTGGGGTGGGGGGGGGGGGTGATGGGGTAGCCATGCCATTTTTCGCAAGGATTTTCAGCCATATGGCCAGGAAAAGACATGACATTAAAGCCGCAAGTGGTTTTAAATGGCTTCTTTTTTTCATTTACAAATGTCATTTTGTGCAGGGACAGTTCTAAACACGGGAAACACATGCCACTTCACAGGCATACTTTAGACACCCCCCAGGTACCATATTTAAAGGAAAATTTCACTTTTTTTTTTTTCACTTCATGCATCATTAAAATGACTGCTCCCAAAAAAACGTTAGTTTTTAAAAGTTCTTTCCTGACAGACTCCATGGCAGCCTACGTGTGGGGTTAACCCCGCCTCCTCTCCAATGCTATAGGACCCCATTCCCATAAATGAACACTCACCACTCCATACTGTGTTCCTTTTTTGTCCTCCTCCACGGACCTGCATGCTGTTCGCGTCCAGGTGGATTTCGGATCCTTGGCATACCTTTGCGGTGCAGCTCGGAGCCCAGCCATGGGCGGGCGGGGAGCTTAGAGGCTGGATGGTACCCTATGGTGGTGTGGGGGGTCGCCTCTGTATGCCCATCAGACGACCGAACGGAGTGCATCAACGGCTGGCAAGGTCTATGCTTATTTCTCCATGGCAGTGATATTTGTATGTCTTATGGCGTTTATTGCTGTCCCCTATGGCGGCTGGAACGCTGGTGCATTCCAGTTTGCTTAGCGCTTCCGCATTACGGGCGCCTCGGCAGGCCGCGCATGCGCATTGGTCACTGCGAAACCGAGGCCTGGTTCGCACATGCGCAATGGCCAGCGGCCGCGCAGGCTCCGTACGACCGTCTTCCCACGGCGCAGGCGCGCATCGGAAGAAGCGGTGACGTCACGGGCGGGGAATTTAAAAACCCGCTGCTGCTTCAGTCTCTCTGGGTTCTGTCAGAGAGTAGGAGGCAGCGCAGCCAGTTCCCCAGCCTTGGTCAGGTCAGTACCAAATATGTTTTAACTGCATTGGTTTATGCTTTGGGTTTATGCTTGCACACTGGTTCATGCTCTGCACGCTGGTTTAGGTCCTGCACATTGATTTATGCTCTGCACATTGATTTATGCTCTGCACATTAGATTTATGCTCTGCACATTGGTTTATGTTCTGCACATTGGTTTATGCTCTGCACATTGGTCTATGCTCTGCACATTTGTTCCACCTTGCACATTACCTGCTCTGCACATTACGGTGCTGCACAAGCGATACTCTGCATACTATGGCCTTAGGTCCACGGTTTTTCTTTTACAGACCAGAAAAGACTGTTTTGTGACGTTTCTCGGTCCAGAGTATGGACAAATCACCGCCTTTAAGTGGCCAGTAGGGATGGGCCCGGTGCTCGATGCGAACCCACGTTCGCATCGAGCACCGGGCGTTCGCTCGCTCGGCGAGCCCAGAACTATTTTGGCCGCTCGCATCACGTTCGGGTGAGGCGCGCGGCCCCGCAATGCATTGCGGCCGGCGCGGCCGGCGCAGTGCATTGCTGGCTGATGATTGGCCAAGCATGCACTGTGACCCCGCATGCTTGGCCAATCACAGCCCCGGAAACTCGAAGAGCCATAATTGGCTACAGGCAGGACGCCTGTAGCCAATTACAGCTCAGGGGCTGTAGTACACGCCCCCCCCCCCTATAAAAGGCCGCCACGCCGTCTGCGCCGGTCACATGCTGTTCCGGCGCAGATTGAGCAGGCTGATTCTGTGACACTCTGCTCGATTTAGTTAGGTAGAGAGATTCACTTACAGAAATTGAGTTAGATAGATTCAGTTACAAAGATTGATTGAGAAAGAGGGGCTTGTAGTGTGTTCGTGGCAGGCAGGCAGAGCTCCTATATTTTGTTACCAGAAGCACCTATAGGACTTGTAGTGTGTTCGTGGCAGGCAGGCAGAGCTCCTATATTTTGTTACCAGAAGCACCTATAGGACTTGTAGTGTGTTCGTGGCAGGCAGGCAGAGCTCCTATATTTTGTTACCAGAAGCACCTATAGGACTTGTAGTGTGTTCGTGGCAGGCAGGCAGAGCTCCTATATTTTGTTACCAGAAGCACCTATAGGACTTGTAGTGTGTTCGTGGCAGGCAGGCAGAGCTCCTATATTTTGTTCCCAGAAGCACCTATAGGACTTGTAGTGTGTTCGTGGCAGGCAGGCAGAGCTCCTATATTTTGTTCCCAGAAGCACCTATAGGACTTGTAGTGTGTTAGTCCCATCACACACACAGAGCTATATTTTGTTCCCAGAAGCACCTATAGGACTTGAAGTGTGTTAGTCCCATCACACACACAGAGCTATATTTTGTTCCCAGAAGCACCTATAGGACTTGAAGTGTGTTAGTCCCATCACACACACAGAGCTATATTTTGTTCCTAGAAGAACCTATAGGACTTGAAGTGTGTTAGTCCCATCACACACACAGAGCTATATTTTGTTCCCAGAAGCACCTATAGGACTTGAAGTGTGTTAGTCCCATCACACACACAGAGCTATATTTTGTTCCCAGAAGCACCTATAGGACTTGAAGTGTGTTAGTCCCATCACACACACAGAGCTATATTTTGTTCCCAGAAGCACCTATAGGACTTGAAGTGTGTTAGTCCCATTACACACACAGAGCTATATTTTCTTCCCAGAAGCACCTATAGGACTTGAAGTGTGTTAGTCCCATCACACACACAGAGCTATATTTTGTTCCCAGAAGAACCTATAGGACTTGAAGTGTGTTAGTCCCATCACACACACAGAGCTATATTTTGTTCCCAGAAGCACCTATAGGACTTGAAGTGTGTTAGTCCCATCACACACACAGAGCTATATTTTGTTCCCAGAAGCACCTATAGGACTTGAAGTGTGTTAGTCCCATTACACACACAGAGCTATATTTTCTTCCCAGAAGCACCTATAGGACTTGAAGTGTGTTAGTCCCATCACACACACAGAGCTATATTTTGTTCCCAGAAGCACCTATAGGACTTGAAGTGTGTTAGTCCCATCACACACACAGAGCTATATTTTGTTCCCAGAAGCACCTATAGGACTTGAAGTGTGTTAGTCCCATCACACACACAGAGCTATATTTTGTTCCCAGAAGCACCTATAGGACTTGAAGTGTGTTAGTCCCATCACACACACAGAGCTATATTTTGTTCCCAGAGGCACCTATAGGACTTGAAGTGTGTTAGTCCCATCACACACACAGAGCTATATTTTCTTCCCAGAAGCACCTATAGGACTTGAAGTGTGTTAGTCCCATCACACACACAGAGCTATATTTTGTTCCCAGAGGCACCTATAGGACTTGAAGTGTGTTAGTCCCATCACACACACAGAGCTATATTTTCTTCCCAGAAGCACCTATAGGACTTGAAGTGTGTTAGTCCCATCACACACACAGAGCTATATTTTGTTCCCAGAAGCACCTATAGGACTTGAAGTGTGTTAGTCCCATCACACACACAGAGCTATATTTTGTTCCCAGAAGCACCTATAGGACTTGAAGTGTGTTAGTCCCATCACACACACAGAGCTATATTTTGTTCCCAGAAGCACCTATAGGACTTGAAGTGTGTTAGTCCCATTACACACACAGAGCTATATTTTCTTCCCAGAAGCACCTATAGGACTTGAAGTGTGTTAGTCCCATCACACACACAGAGCTATATTTTCTTCCCAGAAGCACCTATAGGACTTGAAGTGTGTTAGTCCCATCACACACACAGAGCTATATTTTCTTCCCAGAAGCACCTATAGGACTTGAAGTGTGTTAGTCCCATCACACACACAGAGCTATATTTTGTTCCCAGAAGAACCTATAGGACTTGAAGTGTGTTAGTCCCATCACACACACAGAGCTATATTTTGTTCCCAGAAGCACCTATAGGACTTGAAGTGTGTTAGTCCCATCACACACACAGAGCTATATTTTGTTCCCAGAGGCACCTATAGGACTTGAAGTGTGTTAGTCCCATCACACACACAGAGCTATATTTTGTTCCCAGAAGAACCTATAGGACTTGAAGTGTGTTAGTCCCATCACACACACAGAGCTATATTTTGTTCCCAGAAGCACCTATAGGACTTGAAGTGTGTTAGTCCCATCACACACACAGAGCTATATTTTGTTCCCAGAGGCACCTATAGGACTTGAAGTGTGTTAGTCCCATTACACACACAGAGCTATATTTTCTTCCCAGAAGCACCTATAGGACTTGAAGTGTGTTAGTCCCATCACACACACAGAGCTATATTTTGTTCCCAGAAGCACCTATAGGACTTGAAGTGTGTTAGTCCCATCACACACACAGAGCTATATTTTGTTCCCAGAAGAACCTATAGGACTTGAAGTGTGTTAGTCCCATCACACACACAGAGCTATATTTTGTTCCCAGAAGCACCTATAGGACTTGAAGTGTGTTAGTCCCATCACACACACAGAGCTATATTTTGTTCCCAGAAGCACCTATAGGACTTGAAGTGTGTTAGTCCCATCACACACACAGAGCTATATTTTGTTCCCAGAAGCACCTATAGGACTTGAAGTGTGTTAGTCCCATTACACACACAGAGCTATATTTTCTTCCCAGAAGCACCTATAGGACTTGAAGTGTGTTAGTCCCATCACACACACAGAGCTATATTTTGTTCCCAGAAGCACCTATAGGACTTGAAGTGTGTTAGTCCCATCACACACACAGAGCTATATTTTGTTCCCAGAAGCACCTATAGGACTTGAAGTGTGTTAGTCCCATCACACACACAGAGCTATATTTTCTTCCCAGAAGCACCTATAGGACTTGAAGTGTGTTAGTCCCATCACACACACAGAGCTATATTTTGTTCCCAGAGGCACCTATAGGACTTGAAGTGTGTTAGTCCCATTACACACACAGAGCTATATTTTCTTCCCAGAAGCACCTATAGGACTTGAAGTGTGTTAGTCCCATCACACACACAGAGCTATATTTTCTTCCCAGAAGCACCTATAGGACTTGAAGTGTGTTAGTCCCATCACACAGAGCTCCTCTATTTTCTTTGCAGAAGCACCCATAGGACTTCTAGTGTGTTAGTGGCATCACACAGAGCTCCTATATATTCTTCTCAGCAGCACCCACAGGACTTCTAGTGTGTTAGTGGCATCACACAGAGCTCCTCTATTTTCTTTGCAGAAGCACCCACAGGACTTCTAGTGTGTTAGTGGCATCACACAGAGCTCCTCTATTTTCTTTGCAGAAGCACCCATAGGACTTCTAGTGTGTTAGTGGCATCACACAGAGCTCCTATATATTCTTCTCAGCAGCACCCACAGGACTTCTAGTGTGTTAGTGGCATCACACAGAGCTCCTCTATTTTCTTTGCATAAGCACCCACAGGACTTCTAGTGTGTTAGTGGCATCACACAGAGCTCCTCTATTTTCTTTGCAGAAGCACCCACAGGACTTCTAGTGTGTTAGTGGCATCACACAGAGCTCCTCTATTTTCTTTGCATAAGCACCCACAGGACTTCTAGTGTGTTAGTGGCATCACACAGAGCTCCTCTATTTTTTTTGCAGAAGCACCCATAGGACTTCTAGTGTGTTAGTGGCATCACACAGAGCTCCTCTATTTTCTTTGCAGAAGCACCCACAGGACTTCTAGTGTGTTAGTGGCATCACACAGAGCTCCTCTATTTTCTTTGCAGAAGCACCCATAGGACTTCTAGTGTGTTAGTGGCATCACACAGAGCTCCTATATATTCTTCTCAGCAGCACCCACAGGACTTCTAGTGTGTTAGTGGCATCACACAGAGCTCCTCTATTTTCTTTGCATAAGCACCCACAGGACTTCTAGTGTGTTAGTGGCATCACACAGAGCTCCTCTATTTTCTTTGCATAAGCACCCACAGGACTTCTAGTGTGTTAGTGGCATCACACAGAGCTCCTCTATTTTCTTTGCAGAAGCACCCACAGGACTTCTAGTGTGTTAGTGGCATCACACAGAGCTCCTCTATTTTCTTTGCATAAGCACCCACAGGACTTCTAGTGTGTTAGTGGCATCACACAGAGCTCCTCTATTTTTTTTGCAGAAGCATCCACAGGACTTCTAGTGTGTTAGTGGCATCACACAGAGCTCCTCTATTTTCTTTGCAGAAGCACCCACAGGACTTCTAGTGTGTTAGTGGCATCACACAGAGCTCCTCTGTTTTCTTTGCAGAAGCACCCATAGGACTTCTAGTGTGTTAGTGGCATCACACAGAGCTCCTATATATTCTTCTCAGCAGCACCCACAGGACTTCTAGTGTGTTAGTGGCATCACACAGAGCTCCTCTATTTTCTTTGCATAAGCACCCACAGGACTTCTAGTGTGTTAGTGGCATCACACAGAGCTCCTCTATTTTCTTTGCAGAAGCACCCACAGGACTTCTAGTGTGTTAGTGGCATCACACAGAGCTCCTCTATTTTCTTTGCAGAAGCACCCACAGGACTTCTAGTGTGTTAGTGGCATCACACAGAGCTCCTCTATTTTCTTTGCAGAAGCACCCACAGGACTTCTAGTGTGTTAGTGGCATCACACAGAGCTCCTCTATTTTCTTTGCATAAGCACCCACAGGACTTCTAGTGTGTTAGTGGCATCACACAGAGCTCCTCTATTTTCTTTGCATAAGCACCCACAGGACTTCTAGTGTGTTAGTGGCATCACACAGAGCTCCTCTATTTTTTTTGCAGAAGCATCCACAGGACTTCTAGTGTGTTAGTGGCATCACACAGAGCTCCTCTATTTTCTTTGCAGAAGCACCCACAGGACTTCTAGTGTGTTAGTGGCATCACACAGAGCTCCTCTATTTTCCTTGCAGAAGCACCCATAGGACTTCTAGTGTGTTAGTGGCATCACACAGAGCTCCTATATATTCTTCTCAGCAGCACCCACAGGACTTCTAGTGTGTTAGTGGCATCACACAGAGCTCCTCTATTTTCTTTGCAGAAGCACCCATAGGACTTCTAGTGTGTTAGTGGCATCACACAGAGCTCCTATATATTCTTCTCAGCAGCACCCACAGGACTACCGACTACAATGGCTGGAAGACCGCCAAGGGGAGGCAGAGCGTGCAGAGCCAAGAACACAGGGCAGGCAGGCTCTGTTTCTAGTGGACGTGGCCGTGGACGTGGACGTGGTCGTGCATCGTCATCAGCACGTGGCCATGGGACACGCGCGTCTTTGTTTTCGGCAGCTGGACATGTGGAGCCGCATCATGCTGAAGGCTTGGTAGAATGGATGACCAAGCCCTCCTCATCCTCCTCATCCTCTCTCACCCAGGCTCAGGGTACTGACAGAGCATCATCAGCCACCCCTTCCCTAGACCCACCATGTCCTCCTGAGGAGTCCCCCGAACTCTTTGAGCACAGTGTTGGGTACATGCTCCAGGAGGATGCCCAACGATTCGAAGGCTCGGATGACGATACCCAGCTTGAGGAATCTGGCAGTACTGTTCCACCAGCTGCAGCTTACTGCCAGGTTTGCTCTAGTGGTGAAGAGGGAGGGGATGATGAGGTCACTGACTCCACGTGGGTGCCTCAAGGGAGAGAGGATGAGGAGGAGGACGAGGAGGAGGAGGATGCGGCGTCACATGTCCAACGAGGCAGGATGCCCCCTGGAGGCCAGGTAGAGGCCAGCACAGCAACTGTACAACACCGCAGAGCTCCGCCTGTGCAGGGCGCTGCCTCTGCACGTTATCACAAAAGTTCTTTGGTGTGGGCCTTTTTTGAGACGAGTGCAGCAGATCGCACCACTGCTATTTGCAATATTTGTCTCAAGCGTATCTCGCGTGGCCAAAACATCAGCCGCTTGGGCACGACAAGCATGACCAGACATATGGCGACCTGCCATGCAGCTCGTTGGCAGGCACACATAAAAGACCCACACCAAAGAACTAAGCGGACCTCTCCTTGCTCCTCCTCAGCTGGGATCTCCATCCCCACTACACCTTCAGTCCTCTCTGAAAGCTGCTCTGAGAGGACTGAAGGTGTAGAATTCGGTGTGTCACAACCAAGTACTTGCAGTACACCGACGTCCGATTGCAGCAGGCAAATTTCCCTGCCCCAGCTGCTGGACCGTAGAAAGAAGTACACTCCCAGCCATCCACATGCCCAGCGGTTGAATGCTAGCCTTGCTAAATTGCTAGCACTTCAACTGCTGCCTTTTCAGTTGGTAGACTCGGCCCCCTTCCGTGAGTTTGTTCAATGTGCGGTTCCTCAGTGGCAGGTTCCCAAACGCCACTTTTTCTCGCGGAAGGCGATTCCGTCTCTCTACCGGCATGTGGAGGGCAATGTCCATGCCTCGCTGGACAGGGCGGTCAGCGGTAAGGTGCATATTACCGCTGACTCATGGTCCAGCAGGCATGGACAGGGACGGTACCTTTCTTTCACGGCCCATTGGGTCACTCTATTGGCAGCTGGGAGGGATGCAGGACAAGGTGCAGTAGTGTTGGAGGTTGTTCCGCCACCACGCCTCCAAAACGCGACTACTGCTACTGGTTGTGACACACCTCTCTCCTCCACCCCCTCCTCTTCTTCTTCCTCCAGTGCTCTGTCCTTGGAACCAGCGGTGCTCCGTAGGCGTACAAGGGGCTACGCAAGTACGCAGGCAAAAAGATGCCATGCCGTGCTTGCGCTGGTGTGTTTGGGGGACAGGAGCCACACTGGGCCAGAGGTTCTGGCAGCTCTGCAGGGGCAGGCCGAGAGGTGGTTGACGCCACGTCAGCTTAAGCCAGGAATGGTCGTTTCTGACAATGGCACCAACCTCCTCTCCGCCCTGCGACAGGGGCAGCTCACCCATGTGCCCTGCATGGCTCACGTCCTCAACCTGGTGGTGCAGCGGTTCTTGGGCAGGTTCCCAGGCTTACAGGATGTCCTGAGGCAGGCCAGGAAAGTCTGTGTGCATTTCTGCCGATCTTATAATGCCAGTGCTCGGCTGACTGAGCTGCAAAAGGAGCTGAACCTGCCCAAGAACCGCCTAATATGTGACATGCCCACCAGGTGGAACTCAACGTTGGCCATGCTGCAGCGACTGCACACGCAGCAGAGGGCCATCAATGAGTACCTTTGCGACTACGGCACCAGGACAGGGTCAGGGGAGCTTGGTTTTTTTTCCCCACGTCAGTGGAGCATGATCAGGGATGCATGCACTGTCCTCTCACCATTTGAGGAGGCCACGAGGATGGTGAGCAGTGACAGTGCATGCATCAGTGACACTGTCCCTCTTGTCCACCTGTTGGAGCATACGCTGCGTGGGATAATGGACAGGGCACTTGAGGCAGAACAGAGGCAGGAAGAGGAGGACTTCCTTGCCTCTCAAGGCCCCTTTATCCGGACAGTGTTCCTTCTGTCCCACCCATCACACAGGAAGAGGATGAGGGAGGAGGAGGAGGAGGAGGAGGAGGATTGTGTGAGCATGGAGGTGGAGCCTGGCACTCAGCATCAGCAGCAGCAGTCTTTTAGGGATGATGTACAGTCCCAACAAACCAGTGGACTTGTACGTGGCTGGGAGGAGGTGGCTGGCGATCATGTCATCCTCAGTGACCCAGAAGACTCCGGACCGAATGCCTCAGCTAACCTACGCTGCATGGCCTCCCTGATCCTGCAAAGCCTGCGGAAGGATCCTCGTGTTCTTCGGATCAAGGAGAGGGACCATTACTGGCTGGCCACTCTCCTTGATCCGCGGTACAAGGGTAAGGTTGCGGACCTTATCTTGCCGTCGCAGAGGGAGCAGAGGATGAGACATCTCAGGGAGGCCTTGCAGAAAGGTCTGTGCAACGCGTTCCCAGAAACTGGGAGGCTACAAACTCCTGGTCCTGGGCGACGAGTTGCTGAGGCTTCGGTCAGTGGCAGAAGGAGCGGTGGGGAAGGTGGACGTCTGACCGATGCGTTCAGACAATTTTTTAGTCCGCAGCCCCAAGGTATGATCGGTTCCAGCAACCATCGCCAGCGTCTGATATACATGGTGCAGGAATACCTTGGGGCAAGGTCAGACTTGGACACCTTTCCCACCGAAAATCCTCTGGCTTACTGGGTCCTGAGGATGGATCACTGGCCAGAGCTTGCACAGTATGCAATTGAGCTACTGGCCTGTCCTGCCTCCAGCGTTCTTTCCGAACGCACATTCAGTGCTGCTGGAGGATTTGTGACTGATCATAGGGTGCGCCTGTCCGCCGCCTCGGTTGATCGACTGACATTCATCAAAATGAATCAGTCTTGGATCACCACCAGCTACCAGGCACCTGAGGCGGATATAACCGAATAATTTTTAATGTCACATCCCTTCAAGACTGCCTATGCTGATGCTGAGTGACTGTCCTCTTATGTTCACTGACTATCCTCTTCCTCCTCCTCAATGATCCATGCCACCACACCAGTGCCTAAGGCACAATTTTTCAGCCCCTGTTTAACAGGGGCGTGTACTTCCAATTTTTTAAAAAAATGCTTCGCAACACGTGTGACTGCTGTGCTCCAAGTACAGTCTCTGTGAGGGGTTGCAGTGTTGTGGCACCAGCACCAGTGCCTAAGGCACAATTTTTCAGCCCCTGTTTAACAGGGGCGGGTACTTACAATTTTTAAAAAAAATGCTTCGCAACACGTGTGACTGCTGTGCTCCAAGTACAGTATCTGTGAGGGCCGGGTTGCAGTGTTGTGGCACCAGCACCAGTGCCTAAGGCACAATTTTTCAGCCCCTGTTTAACAGGGGCGGGTACTTACAATTTTTAAAAAAAATGCTTCGCAACACGTGTGACTGCTGTGCTCCAAGTACAGTATCTGTGAGGGCCGGGTTGCAGTGTTGTGGCACCAGCACCAGTGCCTAAGGCACAATTTTTCAGCCCCTGTTTAACAGGGGCGGGTACTTACAATTTTTTAAAAAAAATGCTTCGCAACACGTGTGACTGCTGTGCTCCAAGTACAGTATCTGTGAGGGCCGGGTTGCAGTGTTGTGGCACCAGCACCAGTGCCTAAGGCACAATTTTTCAGCCCCTGTTTAACAGGGGCGGGTACTTACAATTTTTTAAAAAAATGCTTCGCAACACGTGTGACTGCTGTGCTCCAAGTACAGTATCTGTGAGGGCCGGGTTGCAGTGTTGTGGCACCAGCACCAGTGCCTAAGGCACAATTTTTCAGCCCCTGTTTAACAGGGGCGGGTACTTCCAATTTTTAAAAAAAATGCTTCGCAACACGTGTGACTGCTGTGCTCCAAGTACAGTATCTGTGAGGGCCGGGTTGCAGTGTTGTGGCACCAGCACCAGTGCCTAAGGCACAATTTTTCAGCCCCTGTTTAACAGGGGCGGGTACTTACAATTTTTTAAAAAAATGCTTCGCAACACGTGTGACTGCTGTGCTCCAAGTACAGTCTCTGTGAGGGGTTGCAGTGTTGTGGCACCAGCACCAGTGCCTAAGGCACAATTTTTCAGCCCCTGTTTAACAGGGGCGGGTAATTACAAATCTTGATCTAATAGTTCACAGCAGGGCCCATTCCTGCGCCCACCAAGAGTAACTATGAGGGCCTGCAGTCTTGTGGCAACACCGTCCACCACCACCGCCAAAGGCCCAATTTTTCTGCCCTGTTCATCAGGTGCTTGCAATTACAAATCTTGATCTAATAACTCACAACAGGGCCCATTCCTGCGCCCACCAAGAGTAACTGTGAGGGCCTACAGTCTTGTGGCAACACCGTCCACCACCACCGCCAAAGGCCCAATTTTTCTGCCCTGTTCATCAGGTGCTTGCAATTACAAATCTTGATCTAATAACTCACAGCAGGGCCCATTCCTGCGCCCACCAAGAGTAACTGTGAGAGCTTACAGTCTTGTGGCAACACCGTCCACCACCACCACCACCCCCAATTTTTCTGCCCTGTTCAACAGGTGCATGCAATTACAAATCTTGATCTAATAACTCACAGCAGGGCCCATTCCTGCGCCCACCAAGAGTAACTGTGAGAGCTTACAGTCTTGTGGCAACACCGTCCACCACCACCACCACCCCCAATTTTTCTGCCCTGTTCAACAGGTGCATGCAATTACAAATCTTGATTTATTAACTCATAGCAGGGCCCATTCCTGTGCCCACCAGTCTTGTGGCTACACCAACATCTAATAGGGCAAATTTCTGCAGAGTATATACGCCAGGCCCCTACTTTCAAACATCCAACTTACAAACGACTCCTACTTGCAAATGGAAAGAGAAAACAGGAAGTGAGAGGAAATCTACCCCTAGGAAGGGAAATTCTATCCTGTTAGATTTAATTTGGGAAAAAGGTATCTCCTCTCTACTGATACTTTATCACCAATCCTTGTTTCAATTAAAACCCCACTTTTCCAAAAACATTTGTCATTGGGACGGAAAGTGAGGTGACATGTTCTGAACAGATGTGCAAAGACAGCAAATGTTACAGGGGTGATAACCCCTCCCTATGTTCTCCAAAAAGCTTAAAAATAGATTTTTTTGGGATGGAGCTACACTTCATAATGTACCTGTTCAGATTCTACTTAAGAACAAACCTAAAGCCGCAAGTGGTTTTAAATGGCTTCTTTTTTCCCTTTACAAATGTCATTTTGTGCAAGGACAGTTCTAAACACGGGAAACACATGCCACTTCACAGGCATACTTTAGACACCCCCCAGGTACCATATTTAAAGGAAAATTTCACTTTTTTTTTTTCACTTTATGCATCATTAAAATGACTGCTCCCGAAAAAACGTTAGTTTTTAAAAGTTCTTTTTGCATTGATATATGTCCCCTGGGGCAGGACCCGGGTCCCCAAACCTGTTTTATGACATTAACATGCATATTGGCCGTTGTAATTAGCACTTTTGATTTCGAACGTTCGCGTCCATTATAACGTATAGGGTTCGAAAATTCGCGCAAACTTTCGGTCCGTTCGAAGGTTCTGGTTCGAACCGAACCCGGGGGTGTTCGGCTCATCCCTAGTGGCCAGCCCTCACGCACTAGGTATGTGCGAGTGAGGGAGGGGGTTGAAATACAGCCGCATGGTTTGCGTTTTTTGATGCCATATTTCCCTTCCCCTGTATTTTTTGTCTCCAGCCCTTCCAGGTTGGATCCTCAGGATACAGACCTTGCCAGGCCACAATACCAATCATCTTCAAGATCCAGAAGAGACTCTTCGCATGGATCTCACCACCAGAGGAGATGTTCACATTCCTCCTCCAGACACCGCTCAAACCGCCATGATAGCCGCTCTAGTCGTAGAACCTGCTGGGGATGTGGGACTCGAGTCCCAGAGGGCAAGTCCTTGTGTGACCGATGTTTTGCCCGGGCGGTCGGGGAAAAAGAGACTGAAAGCCAACGCATGGAAACTCTCGTAAAACGTGTGGTACAGCAATCGCTGAGAGATATGGATACAGCGCACACGTTGAGCCAGTCCACAATTGCTATTGGCTCTCAGGTTGGTTCAGCCCGCGAGGATCCGGGTACCTCACAGCCTTATGCGGCCTCTAACGAATCTTCGGATGAGGATTTCATTGGTGAAGAGGATATTGGGGGCTTTGATTAACGCTATGGTCTCACCTCTAATCAAAGCAATTAAAGAGGCCCTTAAGTGGGAAGACTCTTTTCCCCCGCCAGCTAAACAGAAGAAGTTCTTCAAGCAGCTGGGAAAGGAGCGTCCAAACTTCCCCCTTCTGACAGAGCTGAAGGATGTCATTGAAGAGGAGTGGAGTAAAGTGGATAAAAAATCTTCCATGACAAGTAAGACTGCCAGGTTATACCCCTTCAAAATGGAAGAAGTAAAACACCTGGAGAATGCTCCCCTTATGGACGCAGCGTTAATGCGCCTAGCCAAACATGTGACTCTCCCATTGGAGGATTCAGTGTCCTTTAAGGATGGTCTCGAGAGAAAAATCGACCAGGACCTAAAGAGGATTTATGGACTTGCTGGTATGGCCTGTAAACCGGCCTTAGCACTAGCAGCCATGTCCAAGGCCATGGAGGCTTGGACCGAAAATGTGGACTCCTTTCTCAGGGGCGTGTCCGAAGAGCTGGCTAAAAGTTCAGCAGCAGCAGAGCTGAAGCTTGCGACAGTCTTTCTGGGGGAGGCGTCCATTGATCTTATCCGCCTTTTGGCTCGCGTTATGTTGTCCTCGGTCACGGCCAAGCGGGCCCTGTGGTTACGGCCCTGGCTGGCTGACCCGGTTTCCAAGCAAGCTTGGTGCAAGATCCCCTCTTCTCTTTTTGGCAACAAGCTGGACGACGCCATATCGCGGGCTACGGGTGGTAAGTCTGGCTTCCTTCCCCAGGACAGACGTGGCTTTGGGAAAAAGAAACCTCAGTTTAAAAGATGCAGCCCAGATCGCTCTAGAGACGCACGCTTCTGCGATCGCGCCCGCCCAGGCGGGTCGGGTGGGGGCCCGTCTATCCCTCTTCCGGCACGTTTGGGTGGCCTCGATCTCAGATTACTGGGTGGTCCGGACAGTCTCATCAGGTCACAGATGGACCTTTGCCAGTACTCCTCCCCACAGATTCGTGTCTACCCTTCTACCTCACTCGGCGGAGCAGAGGCAGGTGTTATTGTCATATGTGGACCTGTTGAAAACTCAAGGCGCAGTGGTCCCAGTGCCAGAGGAAGAGCGGTCCCGGGGAATCTACTCCCCGCTCTTTTTGGTGCAAAAGAAGAACGGGTCTTGGCGCCCAGTCATAGACCTGACCTACTTAAACAGGTTTATAAAACACGGAAGATTCAAGATGGAAACACTCTCGACGATTCAGCAGGCTATACAGCCAGGAGATTGGATGATTTCAATCGACCTAAAGGACGCGTATTTTCACGTCCCAATAGAAAAGGAATTTCAAAAATTTCTAAGATTTTGTGTCGGTCAAGATCATCTGCAGTTTATTTGCCTCCCCTTCGGGTTGACGACATCCCCCCGTGTTTTTTCGAAGGTGCTCTTGGCCATAGTGGCTCTTATCAGGATAAAAGGCATACGTCTGTACCATTACCTAGACGACCTCCTGGTGCTATCCTAAAGCAGAGAGCAGTTGCTGGTACATCGGGAACAAGTCATTTCCACTCTGTCTGGTTTCGGGTGGCTCCTGAACCTGGCAAAAAGTCACTTAGAGCCAACGCAACGGCTAATATATCTAGGGGCTCAGTTCGACACCCTGCAAGAAACCATCTCTCTTCCGTTGGAAAAAATTCCAGTTATACGAGACAGGATCTCTCGGGCCTTGCACACCCGGTTTCTGAAAGCCTCTCAGTGCCTCAAAATAATAGGTACAATGGTCTTGACGACTCCTATGGTCAAGTGGGCCCTGTGGAGGTTACGTCCATTCCAGTCGGGCTTTCTCAGACAGTGGAAGTCAGGCGACAAAAATCAAGACATACACATATCCATGGCAATGAGGAACAGTCTCTTCTGGTGGCTCCAACGAAAGAATCTCTTGTCTTGTCACTCCATCGCTCCCATTTCGTGGGTCACGGTTACGACCGATGCCAGCGGGACCGGTTGGGGAGCCCTTTGCAGATCGAGCCTTGCTCAGGGCAAGTGGGATGCATGTCTCCCTGTTCCGGGTTCGAATGTACTGGAACTCCGAGCAGCCTGGTGTGCGCTCCAACATTTTTCTCATCTCCTGAAGGGGAATTCAGTACTATTAAGGATGGACAACACCACGGCGGTCTCATACGTGAAAAGGCAGGGGGGCACTCGGAGCTCTACTCCCCTCCCTGAGAAGTAGATCCCATCCTATCATGGGCACAGAAGAATCTGGTGAACATATCAGCAGTCTTTGTCTCAGGGGTCCAGAACTCTCAGGCAGACTTCCTGTCCCGCTCTCAGTTGGACAACAACGAGAGGTCCCTTCATGCTCAAACGTTCGAGTGGATCCTGTCCTTAGGGGTCAATCCCGAAGTGGACCTATTCGCCTCCCCCTGCAATTTCAAGATGGAGAAGTTCTACACCCGAGGCCGTTGCTGCCAGGCCTTCGGAACGGATGTTCTGACGGACGTGTGGAGGTTCAGGAGGGCATACGCCTTTCCCCCACTTCCAGTGATACTCAGGTTCCTTCAGAGACTCCAGGGGGAAGCAGTGGACTTTGAAACAATAGCTCCCTATTGGCCCAACAGGCCTTGGTTTCCTCTCTTGGTCCAGCTCAGTGTTCGGAATCCGATTCCGCTCCCTCTCAGGCCGGACCTTCTCTCTCAGGGTGCCGTTCTGCACCCCTGCCCAGCACTTCTGAGACTGACGGTCTGGTTCTTGAGAGGAGGAGGTTAGAATCTATCGGGTGTGCCTCAAGAGTAATTTCCACCCTTATGAGCTCAAGAAGGTCAAGCACAAACAAAGTTTATGGAAGGATTTGGACCAAGTTTGTGGAATTCTGTTCTTCTACGGAGAGATCTTTTGAGCACCCAGGAGTCCAGGACATCCTTAGTTTCCTGCAAACCGGCCTTGATCTTCCCTTATCAATAAGTTCCCTCAGGGTACAGGTATCGGCCTTGTCAGCCTTCTCCGGCATATCATGGGCAGTTCAGCCATTGATCCGTCAGTTCTTTCGGGGAGCAGTAAGGCTTAAGCCCCAAAGGAAGCCTAGGTTCCCCAAATAGGATCTTCCCTTGGTTCTCGATTCAATTACTGGTCTAAGTATGTCGGGGCCTTCCCCTCTTTCTATTAAAGACTTTTCAGCGAAGTTGGCATTCTTGGTGGCTATCACTTCGGCCAAGCGAGTCTCAGAAATTGGATCTTTAGTGTCTAAAGAACCTTTTTTGACTTTTTTCCCGGACCGGGTTGTCCTCGTTCCCATGCTGGGTTCAAACCCAAAGGTATCCTCAGTGTTCCACGAGAATCAGGAAATTGTCCTACCCACATTCAAGGCTCCGGGATCTTCTGATATTCATCCCTTGGATGTTGGTGAAGCTTTAAAGGAATATCTTCAATTCACTGCTCCTTTCAGACGTTCTGACCATCTATTTATTCTGCATTCAGGCAGCAATAAAGGAAACAAGGCTTCAACCAGGACTCTGGCATCCTGGATTGTATGGACCATACAGCAAGCTTATAGGGCTAAGGGCTTGGCTCCTCCTGAGGCGGTGACGGCGCATTCCACCAGGGGAATGACAGCTCTTGGGCCTCTATCAATACGTTTATGTTGCATTATTGTATTGAACCAGCAGCTCTGTCTTCTGTAAATTTTGGTTTGAAGGTCCTATCGGCCGATAGGCCAAATTAAAATATTTTTTGTTCAGCATACCCACCCGTGTGGCCGGCTAGTTATTTCCCACACGTAGGCTGCCATGGAGTCTGTCAGGAAAAAGGAAAATTTATTATCAATACTTACCGTAATTTTCCTTTCCTGATGGACTCCATGGCAGACGGAGTTCCCACCCATGAGTCATACGAGTAGGCTAGTTACGGAACACAGTATGGAGTGGTGAGTGTTCATTTATGGGAATGGGGTCCTATAGCATTGGAGAGGAGGCTGGGTTAACCCCACACGTAGGCTGCCATGGAGTCCATCAGGAAAGGAAAATTACGGTAAGTATTGATAATAAATTTTCCTTTTTTTGCATTGATATATGTCCCCTGGGGCAGGACCCGGGTCCCCAAACCTGTTTTATGACATTAACATGCATATTGGCCGTTGTAATTAGCAATTTTGATTTCGAACGTTCCCGTCCATTGTAACGAATAGGGTTCGAAAATTCGCGCGAACTTTCGGTCCGTTCGAAGGTTCTGGTGCGAACCAAACCCGGGGGTGTTCGACTCATTCCTAATTATAAACAAAAAATATAAAATATTCACAAAGTGTAAAAATGGTATACCATAAGCATATATGTGCACTCATTAAATCAGTGCAATAAGTGAATAAAAAATTAAAAAAAAATCACTAAAAAAGGATTATAAGAATAAATAAATATCCCAAATACATTCTAAAAAGATGTGAAAGAAAGGTGTTCATAAAAATAAGTTCACCAAAAATATTTGTGTACAAATATCCAAAAAAGGACATATATATACAAAAAAGAGATGCGCAAACTTAGTGAATAAATTGTGATCAATAAAAAATCCCCAAACTACCAATAAGTAATAATAAAACCAACATGAAAATATCAAAAATTGTGAATAAATTATGGAGGAATAAAAACGTGTTCACACAAACATTGTTTAGATTATTGTATCAAAAAAAGTCCAAACAGAAACAAAGTAACAAGTGAAAAAACAACAGAAGATTAATGATGCCGCTTTTCACACTCAAAGGAAACTTGAACAGATGCTTCAGATCTGGAGAGGGGACATATATAAATGCAGCTTTGGTGAACTTCTTTTTATGAACACCTTTCTTTCACATCTTTTTAAAACGTATTTGGGATATTTATTTATTCATATAATAATTTTTTTGTGATTTTTTCATTTTTAATTTACTTATTGCACTGATTTATTGAGTGCACATATATGCTTATTTCCTATTCCGCACTGCCTCATTTTGTACACTGCGCTGTACATTTCTTATTCCACGCTGTCTCATTCTGTACACTGCGCTGTACATTTCTTATTCCACACTGTCTCATTCTGTACACTGCGCTGTACATTTCTTATTCCACACTGTCTCATTCTGTACACTGCGCTGTACATTTCTTATTCCACGCTGTCTCATTCTGTACACTGCGTTGTACATTTCTTATTCCACACTATCTCATTCTGTACACTGCGCTGTACATTTCTTATTCCACGCTGTCTCATTCTGTACACTGCGCTGTACATTTCTTATTCCACACTGTCTCATTCTGTACACTGCGCTGTACATTTCTTATTCCACACTGTCTCATTCTGTACACTGCGCTGTACATTTCTTATTCCACGCTGTCTCATTCTGTACACTGCGCTGTACATTTCTTATTCCACACTGTCTCATTCTGTACACTGCGCTGTACATTTCTTATTCCACACTGTCTCATTCTGTACACTGCACTGTACATTTCTTATTCCACGCTGTCTCATTCTGTACACTGCGTTGTACATTTCTTATTCCGCACTGTCTCATTCTGTACACTGCGTTGTACATTTCTTATTCCGCACTGTCTCATTCTGTACACTGGGCTGTACTTTTCCTATTCCGCACTGCCTCATTCTGTACACTACGCTGTACATTTCGTATTCTGCACTGCCTCATTCTGTACACTGCACTGTACATTACCTATTCTACACTGCCCTTTTTCTGTACACTGCGTTGTACATTTCTTATTCCGCACTGTCTCATTCTGTACACTGCGTTGTACATTTCTTATTCCGCACTGTCTCATTCTGTACACTGCGCTGTACTTTTCCTATTCCGCACTGCCTCATTCTGTACACTACGCTGTACATTTCGTATTCTGCACTGCCTCATTCTGTACACTGTACTGTACTTTTCCTATTCTGCACTGCCTCATTCTGTACACTGCGCTGTACATTTGGAAGGGTCGGGGAGTTTTTTTAAACGCAAAACGGTGCTTATTCACTTTTAATTGTTCAACACATTTCAATGGAGAAGCTGCAGAAAAGCATGTAGTGCGTTTTTACCCTGTTTTAACTGTGATTTTGCCATGATTTTGCAGCAATTTGAGTTTCTTGTTTTTAAGTCTGCCCAACAACAATTTTTCCAAGAAAAAAAAAGCATAAAAAAATTGCGGAAAAATCACAGTAAAAAAAAAACACGGAAAACACAGGAAAAGCACTCAAAAGCAAAATGCAAAGATGTGAATTGAGCATTAAGGGGGCGTGACAGGGGGTGTGTCCTATGCCTACATACTTTTGCTAATATGTGTCCCTCATTCCCATCTGAAAAGGTTGGGAGGTATGAGTATGCATTGTAATGGCCCTTATATTACTGGTCAACAGGAGAATACGATGCCTATAATCTCTGGTCAATGAAAGAAAAAAATAGCTAGCATTGACGGTTAGGGGGAGGAAAAAAGTCTAACGCCAGTGGTCGGGGGGGGGGGGGAATAGGTAGTGTTGGTAGTCGGGGGGGGGGGGGGGGAATACCTGGTATCAGTGGTCAGCAAGAAAAAAAGGGCCAGAGTTGTTGATTCACGAGAGAAAAAAATGCCTCAATGAAGGGAAAGAGGTGGTAATAATGCTCCGTGGAAAGGGGGGACGACGACATTGGTGCTGGGTGGGGGGAAAGAGGGGACATTGGTGCTTTGTTGCTAGGTGGGGGAGAAGGCAGACATTGGTGGTAGGTGGGGGAGAGGGGGGACATTGGTGCTTTGCTGCTAGGTGAGGGAGAAGAAGGTCATTGGTGCTATGATGCTGGTGGGGGGGAGGGGAGACATTGGTACTAGGTGGGGGCGAGGGGGACATTAATGCTTTGGTGCTAGGTAGGGGAGAGGGGGGACATTGGTGCTTTGGTGCTAGGTTGGGGAGGGGAGACATTGGTGATAGGTAGGGGGAGATGGGGGACATTGGTGCTTTGGTGCTAGGTGGGGAAGAGGGGCACGTTGGTGCTTTGGTGCTAGGTGGGGGGAGAGAGGGGCCATTGCTGCTTTGGTGCTAAAAGGGGGAGAGAGGGGATGTTGGTGCTGGATGGGGAGAGAGGGGATGTCAGTGCTTTGGTGCTAGATGGGAGATAAAGGGGAGGTTGGTGCCTTGGTGCTAGATGGGGAGAGAGGGGGCGTTGGTACGTTGGTGCTAGATGGGGGAGAGAGGGGACGTTGGGGCTTTGGCACTAGGTAGGGGGCGATGGGGGATATTGGTGCTTTGGTGCTAGGTTGGGTATAGGGGATGGGGGTGATTGGTGCTTTGGTGCTAGGTGGGGAAGAGAGAGGGGATATTTGTGCTAGGTGGAGAGAGGGAGGACGTTAGGGATGACAGAGCGGACATTGTTGCTAAGTGTGGGGAGAGGGGGAACATTGGCTGGGTGGGGGGAGAGGGGGACATTTGTGCTAAGTGTGGGGAGGGGGGGTAATGGTGCTGGGGGAGGAAGGGGGGCATTGGTGCTAGGTGTGGTGAGAGGGGGACATTGGTGCTAGGTGTGGGATAGGGAGAAAATTTGTGCTAAATGTGAGGTGAAGGTGAACATTAACACTAGGTGGGGTGAAGGGGTCCAGATGGTGCTAAGGTAGGAAGGGGGACATTGGTGCTATGTGTGGTGAAAGGGGGAAATGTATGCCAGTTTGGGGGAGTGGAGTAGTGTCGTTGAAAAACCTCTCTGTGTCCACCACAATAATTTTTATATGGGACACGTAGATTATAACAACCAAGTGATAAAGCCATATTTAGTGTCCCGCAGAGCTAGACGCCGGTAGAAAAATGTGTCTATATATTTATTTTAATTAGCTCTATATATTGCTTTTCTTATTTACAAAGCAACTGGAAGAACAGGATCCCTCCTCAAATTCCAGGAAGCGATCGTCACAGCCCTTTTGTATCCAGTGGCACAAATCCCAAATCCAGATGCAGTTAGCCGGATAAATTAGAGGCATTTTCCATATGTCCTCCCAGGTACCCCAAGCCAAAGGACACCCCAAAAAAGATGTTATGTCTGTGGAAAATGCAGAATGAGACGTGACACACATTTTTTTCCCACCTCTCCAACTTGGCCTCTGCATCAGGAACTGCTTCTGTCATTACCACACACTAGTAGACTATTAGTCTAGGGCAGCAGTCTCCAAACTGCAGCCCAGGGGCGGAATTTTATCCCACCCTTGGGGTACTATTCCATCCACTGACACCAAGAATGGGGCATAATTCATTTTGCTGACAGCAACAATAGGGCATTGTTTCTCCAACTGACACCATCAAAAGGGCACAATTTCTTCCACTGACACCAACATTGGGGCACAATTCCTTCCATTGATACCAACAAAAGGGCACAATTCTTCCTACTGTCATCAACAATGGGGCAGAATTTCTTCTATTGACACCATTGATATGGCACTATTCCTCCAACTGACACCAACAATGGGGCACTAGTCCTTCCACTGACACCAAAGATAGGGCATTGTTTACTCCCACCCGGTGTGCTCCTTCGCCATTGTGAAGCACACCAGTGAGTGAGTTTTGGACAAACAGTGAAGGAGCACAAGAGGGTGTTTTTCCACACGACTAAGATATCCATTCTGATCACCTGTTTTGGACTTTTTTGGGGATTGCAAAACGGACTTTAAATAACGTATTTATCGGCGTATAACACACACTTTTTTCCCCTTAAAATCAGGTGAAAATCGTGGGTGCGTGTTATACACCGATCCCTGCTGTCTCTGAGGGAAGAGGAGCGAGCGCCGCTGAATTACATTGAGCCTCCGATCTCCTGTGTACCCGGCGCTCCGTTACTCACAGCCACGCCTCCTGGCCCCACATTGGGCCACTGTTCTGTCTATCATATGAGTAGGGCCAGGAGGCGTGGCTGTGAGTGACGGACCACCGGGTACATAGGAGATTGCGGCTCTGTGTAATTCAGCGGCACTCGCTCCTCCTCTTCCCTCGGAGACAGCAGGGATAATCCAACAATGGCGAGGCTGCAATGATGGGAAAGGTGAGGCTGCAGGTGGGCACTGAACAGGCTGCATTGTTGGGCAATTTAATGGCTGCAGATGGGCACTGAACAGGCTGCATTGTTGGGCAATTTAATGGCTGCAGATGGGCACTGAACAGGCTGCATTGTTGGACAATTTAATGGCTGCAGATGGCCACTGAACAGGCTGTATTGTTGGGCAATTTAATGGCTGCAGATGGGCACTGAGCAGGGTGCATTGTTGGTCAATTTAATGGCTACAGATGGGCACTTAGCAGGGTGCATTGATGGGCAATTTAGAGGCTGCAGATGAGCACTGAACAGGCTGCATTGTTGGGCAATTTAATGGCTGCAGATGGGCACTGAGCAGGGTGCATTGTTGGTCAATTTAATGGCTGCAAATGGGCACTGAGCAGGGTGCATTGATGGGCAATTTAGAGGCTGCAGATGGGCACTGAGCAGGGTGCATTGATGAGCTGTGACCCTAATTTTGCTTCAAAGTTCTTTATTTAAAATGGAAGTTTTTTTCCTTAAACTTCCCTCCTAAAATTGGGGTGCGTTTTATACGCCTGTGCATGTTATACACTTATAAATACGGTATGTTGAATACATACTATTTTTTGGATATATCTACTTTATTATTGAATATTCTTTTTTGCACAAAGCATTTTTTTGTTTACTGTGTTGGCACAAATTTTTTTCTTTTGCACTTTTCTAATAGCATTTTCACTTTATTTGATTGTTTCCCAGAATAAGTTGTTTTTTTGTATAATAGTATGAATATTTTATTTGAGACACATTGCCGATCGATACATAGAATAGTTTGACTTAATTTATTTCACATATGTCCAGTGAGAGAAAAAAAGAATGTGTATGCCCAGAATTAGGAGCGTGGGATGGTCAGAGGGTGGTAGCTCCTATGCTCAGAAAAAAAAGAAAATTTATTATCAAATACTTACCGTAATTTTCCTTTCCTGATGGACTCCATGGCAGCCTACGTGTGGGTTAACCTCACCTCCTCTCCAATGCTATAGGACCCCATTCAAATAAAAGAGAGCTCACCGCCAGGTACTGTGTTCCGTAACTAGCCTACTCAATAACTGATGGGTGGGAACTCCGTCTGCCATGGAGTCCATCAGGAAAGGAAAATTATGGTAAGTATTTGATAATACATTTTCCATTTTCCTGACAGACTTCATGGCAGCCAACGTGTGGGAAATAACTAGCCATTCCACACGGGTGGGTATACTGAACAGCTATAAGTTTTAAATTTTGACCCGTCAACGGACAGGATCTATAACTGAAGTGTCACAGAAGATAGCAAAGCGGGCTCAATATAAAAAAGTGACGATAAAAAATAGAGGCCCATGAGGCCGTTTTGCAGATTACGCCTGGAGCCACGCGCTGGGCTGCTGCCCATGAAGTCGCTATATCCCTGACAGAACGTGTCATCACTGCTTCCAGAGGGGCCAGGCCCCTAGTTTTAAAGGCTGAAGGATGAACTGAATTATTCAGGCCACAGTTGTTCAGCCACAGTTGTTGGCAGCCACACGTAGGCTGCCATGGAGTCCATCAGGATATACTCCATTTCCTTAAGGATAGCGGCATCACATATTTCACAAGAGACTCCACATCCATGTTATCCGCCTCCTTTTATTAACCCAACCGCCCGGGCGTAACACTGGTCATACACAGACTTGCCCCTTGAGACTCATGTCCCACATCTCCAGCCGGCCCTGCGATACGAGCGGCTGTCATGGCAGTGGGTGCGGTGACTAGAGTAGGAATGGCAACATCTCCTCTAGTCGGAGGAGGAATGGCAACGTCTCCACTAGTCGGAGGAGGAATGGCAACGTCTTCTCTAGTCGGAGGAGGAATGGCAACGCCTCCTCTAGTCGGAGGAGGAATGGCAACGTCTCCTCTAGTTGGAGGAGGAATGGCAACGTCTCCTCTAGTTGGAGGAGGAATGGCAATTTCTCCTCTTGTAAATGTTGTGGCCTGGCAAGGTCCCTGTCAACCTGGACCATGACTTGTGGGTCCGAACTGGAAGGGCTGAAAAAGATTGGGGGGGGGGGGGATAACAAACGCAATCTCAACCGCTGAGACTGCAAACCTCTACCCCTCCCCTCACCTGCACATACCCTGTGCGTGAGGGCTGGCCGTATGAAAGCAGTGACCTGTCCATAACCTCTGGACAAAACGTCAACGTAAACACGGATGGTCTGCACCCAGAAAAGACACATATGCCAAACCGAAAAAGATTGTAAAATTATTATATACATATATCTCTATAAAAAAAATGTTTTTTTTTTTTTTTTTTTAAATATAGGTATTGTTAATAACCCTGTAGAAATGCAGCATGGTAATTCCAAATATATATGAAAAAAAGGTAATACTATATACAGTTAAATTATATTACATTTTTCTTCTCCTTTTTTATTTATTTATTTTTTTTATTTTATTTTTTTTAATTCATTTATTTATATATATATATATATATATATATATATATATATATATATATATATATATATATATATATATATATATTTTAGTAATTTTATTAGAAATATTTATTTATTTATTATTTATTTAACATCTTTCCCCTTTAAGGGGAGATACCCAGGCAAAAGGATGCAGACCAGGCGGGGGAAGGCTGCCACTCACTGTCTGCGGAATTCCCATACCGACAAGAGATGGCAGACCTTCGAATCCCCCGCCTGAGTTACATCAGAGCCCCCCCACAGCGCCCCCCGCGGACCATCCGACCCTCCGCGCATGCGCAAATCAAGCCTCGCTTTCGCAGAGGCCTCGCGCAATGCGCAGAGCGACGGCAGCGGCCGCGACCCGGAAGCACGGCAGCGGCCTGGAACGCAGAAGCGTTCCAGACGCCATGAGGGGGAAACAGAGGTACCGGAGGGTATCACAAAGTACCAGGAATACCGGAGAGATCATGGCGAACCGGGGGAAACATACAGACAAAAAATACAAAGAAGCGACTGCCATGGAGAAAAAGCACATAGAAAATTGCAGACCTTGCCAGCCATAGAAGAGTCCACCTGCAGGGATACGAGACCACCTTCCCCCCGCTACTGGGGTATCCAGTGCTGTTGACAAGCTATTCGCCCACTCGTAGCTGGGCTCCTGGCCGCACCGAATGAATGGAATGCTCGATCCTAAATATCCGCCCAGATACAGGAACAAACGTTAACAGGAACAGGAACAAACGTTATATAGGTCCATGGAGGAGGACAAAAAAAGGAACACAGTACCTGGCGGTGAGCTCTCTTTTATTTAAATGGGGTCCTATAGCATTGGAGAGGAGGCGGGGTTAACCCACACGTAGGCTGCCATGGAGTCTGTCAGGAAAACCTTTTTTCACTTTTTTCTGGCAGATATTTCTTCATCCACATAGATCGACGTGAATGGAAGAATCTGTTAGGTTCTTTTTTTTTTTCATTCAGTTTACATGCTGAACAAAAAATAGAACATTACATGTATCCCCAAAAATAGAAGTGTGGCAGAAACTCCTAATGCAGGTAATGTTTTTAGAGGCCCTCAAATGCCAGAACAGTTCAGACAAACCTCCCGGGGGGTCAAGTGGTTAAATACCAGCAAATAAAGCTCTCTCTGTCTCAAAAAAACATAAATATATAAAATTCATAAGAATGTGTAATTGTCAGTCAAACTATCAGAGTGCTGCCAGCTAGACATGTGCACAACGAAAAAAAAAATATCTGTTTAATTTCTTGCATAAGTTTCTTTAGTTAAATTTGTTTGATTGTTTTGTCTATTCAAATCAATTAAAAAAAATGTCACACTCCATTTGAATTGCATTTGAAATCAAATTTGTTGTTTGAAATTCGAATTTTGGAAGATGGTTATATTCTTTCTATTCCATTATATTCTTTTGTTTTTTTCTATTCCCAGATAGCAAGGATAACTTGCCACAAATTTGTGGCAGTGTTGAATTGTTAGTCTGTTACCTTGCTGCACATTTTCACTGACAAGTTATACACTTGCAGAGCACAATTTCTAGTTGACACTTTTACAACTTGTAGCAAATTTGTGTGGCAAGTCTCTAAAAGAGCAAAGTTGCAGTGGTGAGTCTACAGCAAGAGCTCTGCAAGTCTACAGCATGAAAATTCAGCCACAGTGGCCCCCTGTGGTGGGATGACTATTGCACAACATAACTGAACCAGAACTTACAGCAGACCTGCAGAATGTTTGCAAAGAAAGTTGATCTGGAGTCATGCAATGCGGACTTGCTGCAATTGTGCAACAAACTTGTAAAGCCTGGCAAGTCTAGCAATAGCTTAGCAAGTCATTTTCAAACTTGCAGCACAAACTTGCAGCACAGTGGTGTAGTGGTTAGCACTTTCACCTAGCAGCAAAAGGGGTTGCTGGTTCGAATCCTGACCGCAGACACCATCTACCTGGAGCTTGCATGTTCTCCCTGTGTCTGCGTGGGTTTCCTCCGGGTACTCTGGTTTCCTCCCACACTATAAAGACATGCTGGTAGGGTAATCAGATCCTGTCTAAATTGTCCCTAGTATGTATAAATGTGTGTTAGGGACCTTAGGTTGTAAGCTCCTTGAGGGTAGGGACTGATGTGAATGTACAATGTATATGTAAAAGTGCTGCGTGAATTGACGGTGCTATATAAGTACCTGAAATAAATAAAATAATTGCTTGCTATCTGCGTTCTTTTCTTTTATTTTCTATTTGAAATGTATTCTATTTGAATTTTGGAAAAGGGTTTTATTGTTTTATTCTTTCTGATCTATTCTTTATTCAGTTCTATTCTTTTTTTTTTATTCTAATTTGAGTTTAAAGCGGAAGTAAAGGCAATTTAATTATTTTTTAAAAAAAGGAACCTGCAAGGCAAAGGCATAATGAGCTAGTATGCATAGCATACTAGCTCATTATGAATAACTTACCTGAGAACGAAGCCCCCGAAGCGGTCCTCCTTCTTCTTCTCCACCGCTGCCATGAGACCCGGAGTGACTTCCGAGTCTCGCGGCACCGGCACTGTGATTTTCCGGCGCCGCAATGACGTCACCCCCGCGCATGCGCACGGGAGCCGCCACTCGCGGCATTTCGCCGTGATCTGTGGCATGCTCAGTGCACTTTGCGCGTCGCTGTCTACGGCGCATGCGCCGTAGACAGCGGTGCCTGTCTTTTTGCAAATATCCCCTAAACCGTGCAGGTTTAGGAGATATTTCTTGGACCTAATCAAGGCTTACCTGTAGGTCAAAGTGGTTTGTAAGGGTTTACAACCACTTTAAGCTATTCAAATTTCGGAAGATGGTTATATTCTTTCTATTTTTTTTTCTATTCTATTCTAGTCAATTCTATTATTTTGTTTTCTATTCTATTTTAATCTATTATATTTGAATTTATTTTATTCAAATTTTGGGAAATGGTTATATTCTTTCTATTCTATTGTTTTTTGAATTCTATTATATTTTATTCAAATTTATTACATTTGAAATTCGAATTTCAGAAGGTGGTTATACTCTTTCTATTTTATTATATTCTATGTTTTATTCTATTCTGTTCCTTTATTTTCTATTCTATTTTTTTTCTCATCTTTTATTTTCTATTCTATTTTGTCCTGTTTTACTCTATTCTTTTGAATTTTATTCTATTCCTTTATTTTTAATTCGTATTCCCTTTTGAAATTTGATTTGAAAACAATTCAAATTACATTAGAAAACTATTCAAAATACATCCGGAATTTTGATGCATTATTTTGGATTCATTTAAACTAGTTACTATTGTAATTCAGATACATCCGAATTTGGGAATAACGAAAAATGTGTCCGAATTTTAATTTGGGACAAAACGAACCGCACATGTCTACTGCCAGCTGTTAGACATTGTATCCATCCTCAGTATCCTAAATGGACAATGTTTGATCTGTATCTGACTTTTCCCATTACCACAAAAACGTCCAACAGAACTGTTTCAGGTGCTTTTCTGCACGGGCTTTTTTAATGCATTTTTATGCGTTTCCAGATGCATTTTTTTCTGTGTTTTTTTTTTTTTTGTTCACTGTGTTGGGGTCCAGAGCTTCTTTGATGCTTTTTACTACGTTCCAGTACTGTGCAGGAAAAAGCATCTATGCCATCGGAACCCATATAACCTACTATCCATGATTTTGTGATACAAAAAAAAGCAATACACTGCAATGTGTGACTGAACTGTCTCTGATAACAGTTTGCGGTCATTATGTCCAGCCCAGAGTCCTGTCTGCTGTTGCCTTCCGGCTGCACAACATTTGATGAGCTGTCAATGAGAAAAGCTCTACGCTTTCTGCCACGGGTCACGGATCCCACCAGCATTATGGCTCCCCTCCTGTGGGCGACAGCTGGCAGTCTCAAGCCACACCCCACTGCCGCCATTGGCTGCTGCTGGCGGAGCGGCTCCACCTGATGTCAGCACGCAGGGAAGTCTGACGTCTCAATGTACACGTCGGCGAGCCGGATGTCCAAGATGGCTGCGCTGCCGAGTTAGGGGAGAGTTTCCTTCCGAGCCGGGAGACAGCGGACAGCGGCCGAGCAGAGCGGGTCTGCAGGTGAGAGAGGCCGGGGCCGTCCGCAGGGAACACAGAACCGCCTAGATATAGACAGACAGGACTGCAGGGGCCCTTAGCTGCACACTCCGGTTTGGTGGGGCCCCCCCTCATAGCTTCGTGTGGCCCCTGAGTTGCCTTGGTGTGGAGTGGGAGGAGTAGGAGGGGTAGGGGTCTATCACCTGACAGTTGGAAGAAAACTGTTCTAGGGGGCTGTGATCAGCACTGGTGTCATTGACTCTGCTATGGGGTAGAATGGTGGGGCCCCTTGTAGAATGGTGGGGCCCCTTGTAGAAGGATGTTGTCCCTTTTCTGATTTGTGTCCTGTCTGGCCTTTGTAGGTCAGTGTGGCCCCTGGCATGCTAGGGGGCCATTGATAAGTTTGGGGGGGGGGGCAGGATTTTATTTGGAAGTGACCGATGTTCTTTGGAGGTTGATTCCTCTTCTGCTCCTTCAATTCCGTCTGACACCAGAGCCTGCTGGAGCCTTGCTTGTAGTATGGGGGGCGCTGCACACAGTCGGCTCAGTGGGACCAGTGAAGGACAAATGCTCCTTATCTGTATTGTCTGTGGTACTTTCACAATCTTTCTTCCTCCCTGCACCCTCCATTGTTTTCCTTTTTTGTTTCTTCCTCAGATCATTTCTAATGGAACTTCTTAATGGTGGCCACACACTGTGCAGTCTGATTGTACAATCTCCTGTAGGCTTACCAATGTTAAGTAATAGGACACCCATAAACAAGACATTGCATTGGAATATAATCAGGAAGGCTGTTGCACTACAAAGTTGATGGTAGCGCTAGAGATTGTCCAATCAGAATGCATTGTGTATAGTCACCTTAAAAATGGAACTGTTGTGAGCAGGCAGGCTTGTTATTGCTGGAGAGAGATGCAATGAAATGCACCTACCTGCTCGCAGTGATCCCCGGCATGTAAACAGAACTGTGCATGTGCAGCTCTGCTTACAGTAGCTGGCCCGATCCCTGTGTGCTGGGATGACAAACTCATGTGCAGGACAGACGTCATCCTGTGCCTGCCAATGAAGATGGCTAAAAACCGGCACACGGAAGAAGATGCCAGCGAGGGGTGGGTACTATTGGAGGAAAGGGGAGTACAGCTGACTTTATTCCCACTTTAAAAGGGGGATGAGATGTAACATTTCTCCGGCCCCTGACTGTCTCATGAAGCATTTTACTAGTCTACAGTAACTTGTATCATCTACGCTGCCGCGCGCCTGCGGTCTCTGGCCGTCTGCTGCTGCCGCGCGCCTGCGGTCTCTGGCCGTCTGCTGCTGCCGCGCGCCTGCGGTCTCTGGCCGTCTGCTGCTGCCGCGCGCCTGCGGTCTCTGGCCGTCTGCTGCTGCCGCGCGCCTGCGGTCTCTGGCCGTCTGCTGCTGCCGCGCGCCTGCGGTCTCTGGCCGTCTGCTGCTGCCGCGCGCCTGCGGTCTCTGGCCGTCTGCTGCTGCCGCGCGCCTGCGGTCTCTGGCCGTCTGCTGCTGCCGCGCGCCTGCGGTCTCTGGCCGTCTGCTGCTGCCGCGCGCCTGCGGTCTCTGGCCGTCTGCTGCTGCCGCGCGCCTGCGGTCTCTGGCCGTCTGCTGCTGCCGCGCGCCGGCGGTCTCTGGCCGCCTGCTGCCGCCGCGCGCCGGCGATCTCTGGCCGGCTTACTTTAGTATAACATTCTCAACTATGTGTGGCCCTTTGCTCACACTTGAGGCTCCTTTTTATTAAAGCAGTACTAAACCCGTTGATGTAACAGTTTCAGAACACAGTTGCACTCCAACACGTGTCAGAAATGTAACTGTCACAATGGTTGTGTCTGCAACTAAACTGTCCAATGGCTGGTGTCATAACTGATCACATGCAGCATCATGGCAGTTGAAGATCAGAGACCAAGATGGCAGCTTCCTTGGCTAAAAATGATAGGAGGGTTTAGTTCTGCGTAAAAGTGGTTGTAATTTTCAGACATGAAATATGAACACATCCCTCTATAGTGTGTACTTGTCTCAGTCCAGTGCACTAAGTGTAATTTCTGTCTGCTACTTCGTTCCTCTACTATCAGCATGAGAAATTTTCCTGACACCAAGAGAAAAATGGTGACAGGGGAGGGACCTCAAGCTGATTGACATCCTCAGCTCTGTTCCCATGTGAAGGGGAGTGTCCCGTCCCTCCAGTCAGCTCTCAGAGCTCTCCTCACTTAGCTCTGCAGAGGTGTAATTTAATTTCTTCACCCCCGTTAGAGCAGAGATGGCAAGCGCAGCGCATGCGCACTACGCACTAACATGCTTCACATCCCATTCTCCGGAAAATGCTGAACATAAACAGCTGACCATTACGTTTGCTTCACGCATGCGCACTTCATCCCCGCACGTTCTCGAGGCTCGTTACAGTTTTGAAGGGGGCGTCTTTATTCATCCCCGCACGTGAGGTACTGCGCAGGCGCCGCTTTTAGCTGTGAATCATCGGAGACTTTTACCGTCTCGTTTGCAATGCTTAGTACGCATGCGCACTTCAAAGCGGACACTTTTTGATAGGCGGAACACCGGCAATGAATGCTGGGAGGGGAAAAAGAAGGGAACCAGGAAGAGTTTGCTTGTGGGTTTCAAATGCCCACAAGCAAAATGACATCGCTCACGAGAGGATTTTAAAACTACTCATTCTACATAAAAACGGACGTAGAAACGCTGCAGCACCTAAACAAGTACGTTTCTTTTAAGATGCATACTTTACACATAGATGGACCAACAAAAAAAAATGTGAATTTGTCAGTGCAGAACCGCTTTAAGTTGACCGCCACTAATCTAGATGGTTGAGCACTGTTTTGGTGTGTACAATGGTTTTCACAGCCCTTGGCAATTCAGGGACCCCATTGCACATATGGAACATCAGCTCTGTTCAGGAGAGAGGAATATTTTAGCTTACAGTAAACGTGTGCAGAGAGAACCATGGGAGCTACCATTGGGGGGGGTCACCTTCTGAAAAATGCTTGTGGCCCTTTTTAGGTTTTGGCAATCGGAGTCACTGACTCTGAACGTGTACAATACGTCCCCTACATAGCAACTTTCAAAGATCTGAATGTGTTCGCATGTCAAATCCTGTAAAGCTGAGTACACACAACCCAGCGAGCCGAACGGAAAAAAAAACCTGACAGATCACTGTACCAACACAAGCAATATCGGTGCAGCGATCTCCCCTCGAGGGGACCCCCTACCAGAACACACACTGATCAGCGCTCTCAGCCTTGGTCTGCAAATGCTGACCATTTCTGGACTTGCAAACAAGTTGAACTTGTGAAGGAGTGCCTGTAACGGAACGCTTTCTTAGGGCACTTTCACACTTGCAGCGCCTGGGCATCGGCGGTAAAAATAGCGGCGCTTTACCGTCATCTTTGCATCGCTTTTCAGCCACTAGCGGGGTGCTTTTAACCCCCATTAACAGCCCAAAATGGGTTTAAAGCACTGCTGCAGTGGCGCTGCCCATTGATTTCAATGGGCAGGGGCGCTTTAGGAGCAATGTATACACCGTTCCTAAAGCACCTCAAAGAAGCTGCTAGCAGGACTTTATTTTTTTTGCAGCTCTCCAGTGTGAAAGCACTCAGGGTTTCACATTGGAGTGACAGAAGAGGCGCTTTACTGGTGCTTTGCAGGTGCTATTTTTAGCGCTATAGCGCATGTAAAGCGCCTCAGTGTGAAAGGGGTCTTAAGTACGGGACCTACTGTATACAGATCAGAAAGTCAGAACTCTGGATCTGCATATTTGTTTTCAGTAATTTATGGACAACTGGCATTTATTTTAACCACTTGCCAACCTCCCTATAGCTGAATTACATCTACAGTGCAGCCGGCCAGCTCTGGGAGGGCGTTGTATGATGTCCTCCTGTGATCGCACCCTCTACAGTGTGCTCTGTGATCACTGTGTCCTTGGGACACAACTGATCACAGATCAGGGTAAAGAGCCAATCAGCGACTCTTTACCACGTGATCAGCCCACTAAACACAAGCCAGTTATCGGCATTCCTTTCCTCGTGCTGACAGTGTGAGGAGAGCTGATAACCGGCTTGTGTAAAAGGGAAATCTACACCAATTATCGGTGCCCACCAGTGCTGCCTCTGGTCTTCTATTGATTAATGTGACCCCTGGATTGCTGGGGACCCTCTGTAGAATTAGGGCAATGAGCATTTATTATGGAGTGATACCTGTGCTCGAGGCTGCTTCAGGTGTTACCTAGGTATTGCATTTTGACAAGTCCTAGTGCTGAAGGACCCTTACCTGGTTTATTTATTCATGCATTGTTTGGTGTGTTGTGTCCACACTTTCATAAATTGGAGGCTATGTGTGTGTCTGTGTTACCCTAAAGCAGCAAATGACAAAACTGCATAGACAGCAGTATCTTCATCTAGGACAGATTTCTGGTCCTGTGTGTTAGGACTATGTCCTGCAGAACAATACAACACCTGTGTTTATTTCTAAAGACTGCGTGTGTGTGAGTGACACCATGTGCTCTGATGAGGAGGGGTTTGTGGCATCTCTGGTTGGCATGCGTATTCCTAATTCGGGGCTTGACAAATTTGCTTGGAATCTAGGAGCCAGCTAAAAAAGTTAGGAGCCAGGTTTTTTTTGACAGGTGGCACTGGGGACAGGTGGGCATGTGTGTGTTTCACTGCGTTAGTGTTCACTCACATTTCACTGATGCTGCAGCACGGAAGCGCTCCCTCCTCACACGCTGTCTCTGTGTGAGGAGGGAGACCCGGCGATGAGAGATGATCTCATATGTTTACATATGAGATCACCTCTCGTTGGACAAGCCGGTCGAGTGCTAAATGGCTGCTGTGATTGGCCATTTAGCACTATCTGTGATTGGCTGTGTCCAAGGGACACGGCCAACACAGAACTTCCCGATGCGCGCTTGTGGTGGTGCGCAGAGGGGAAGTAAACAGGAGGACGTCCAGGGACGCCCTCCCGCAAATTGGCGTCCACGCTGTAGCCGTCTTTCATCTATAGCTCGGGCACGAAGTGGTTAACTAAAGAATGTGACTGCTTTTATTTCCGCCATATCCCCGCAGCCTAAATTACTGGCCGGTGCGGCCCGATGCGATCGCACGGCGGGGGTCGGGGTCCACAGGGAGCGAGGATACCGCAGCTGTGTCGCGCCAGGACCCCAATTCTAGTCGCAAATGCAACCTGGCGACCGGGGTTTGTCGAGCCCTGTCCTAATTAATAGTTCTCCACTGTCCTGAACAGGTCAGATCTCCAGTGGTCAGTGATTAGTCTAGAGCTGCTCCGATTCAGTTTTGCCACGTGATAAATAGGTGCCATGGATCAAGGCTTTTGCTGTCTGGACTGGAACTCGTTAGCTCAGTGTTTCTCAACCTTTTTTCAGTCAAGGCACCCTTTAAAATAAGGGACAGTCTCAAAGCACCCTTTTTCTAAAATGTAAAATACTATTCTAATAGTTTTACATAATGCAGCAACATCCACACATAGGATACCCAATGTTGGAGGTGATTTATTTTTCCAAAGCAAATACACTTTTGCACACTGGTACTGACTAGTATTCCAATGTTTCTCTTCTCCCTCAATTTCTCTCCATCAGTCGACTGTTGTCACCCCAGTGCTGAGGGAGAGGGGCACAGGAGGGTCAAACAAGGATGCTGTGGAGGCACCAGACATCCTCCTTATAAACCGATGTCATTGGTTGTTATAATGCCAGTGTCTAGAAAGTCATAATGTGCATAATGAAAACCTGTGACTTTGTTGGCTTTGTGTAACTAAAAGGCAGGCTTGATCCACCTGCTGGCTTGTATACAATTTGTGATACATTTTTAGGCATTTTGCCAAGGCACCCAGGTTGAAAAAGCCTGTGTTAGTTGTTTAAGAATATATTTGAGATCTGTAGTGTATGGTAAAGGCCAATCATCCTTATTTTCATTTTAGATGTTTTTATCGATCACACTAGAAGCCATCACACACCCCGCTATCTGTTCTACTCCCCCATCCCTACACACTTACCTGGCTCCATGTCTCTGCTCCCTCACAGAAGAAACTGAGGGCAGCAGAGGGATAGGCTGCTGTCAGTCAGTATTTGTGTGTGTCTAAGGCCCCTTTCACACTGGGGCGTTTTTCAGGCGCTTTAGCGTTAAAAAAAGCGACTGTAAAGCGCTTGACAGAAGCTTCATCTGCAATCCCAATGTGAAAGCCCAAGTGCTTTAAGATCCCTTTCACACTGCCAGCGCCCGAAAAACGCTCGTAAAGCGCCGCTTAAACTAGCAGCACTTTACCAGCGTTTTTCGAGCGCTAGTGGGGCGCTTTTAACCCCTGCTAGTGGCCAAATAAAGGGTTAAAAGAGCCCACAAAGCGCTGCTGCCAAAAGCGCTTTTCGGGCGTTTTTCAGGCGCTTTCCATTGATTTCAATGGGAAGGGGCGCTTTAGGAGCGGTGTATTCACCGCTCCAAAAGCGCTGCAAAGAAGCTGCTTGCAGGACTTTTTTTGACGCCCTGCCAGCGCAGCGCCTCAGTGTGAAAGCACTCGGGCTTTCACATTGGGATTGCAGTTGCGGCTTCTTTCAGGCGCTTTACAGGCACTTTTTTTTAAGCTAAAACGCCCCAGTGTGAAAGGGATCTCAGTGTGAAAGCACTCAGGCTTTCACATTGGGATTGCAGATGAGGCTTCTTTCAAGTGCTTTACAGGCGCTTTTTTGAACGCTAAGGCCCCTTTCACACTGGGGCGTTTTTCAGGCGCTTTAGCGTTAAAAAAAGCGCCTGTAAAACGCTTGAAAGAAGCCTCATCTGCACTTCCAGTGTGAAAACTCAAGTGCTTTAAGAGCCCTTTCACACTGCCAGCGCCCGAAAAACGCTCGTAAAGCGCCGCTTAAACTAGCGGCGCTTTACCAGCGCTTTTCGAGCGCTAGTGGGGCGCTTTTAACCCCTGCTAGTGGCCAAAAAAGGGTTAAAAGCGCCCACAAAGCGCTGCTGCTACAAGCGCTTTTCAGGCGTTTTTCAGGCGCTTCCCATTGATTTCAATGGGAAGAGGCGCTTTAGGAGCGGTGTATTCACCGCTCCAAAAGCGCTGCAAAGAAGCTGCTTGCAGGACTTTTTCTGACGCCCTGCCAGTGCAGCGCCTCAGTGTGAAAGCACTCGGGCTTTCACATTGGGATTGCAGTTGCAGCTTCTTTCAGGCGCTTTACAGGCGCTTATTTTAACGCTAAAGCGCCTGAAAAAATGCCATAGTGAGAAAGGGGTCTCAGTGTGAAAGCACTCGGGCTTTCACGTTGGGATTGCAGTTGCGGCTTCTTTCAGGCGCTTTACAGGCGCTTTTTTTAACGCTAAAGCGCATGAAAAACGCCTGAAATACACCCCAGTGTGAAAGGGGTCTAAAGCGCCTTAAAAAACGCCCCAGTGTGAAAGGGGTCTTAGGCCCCTTTCACACTGGGGCGGTTTGCAAGCGCTATTGCGCTAAGAATAGCGCCTGCAAACCGACCCGAAACAGCTGTTGCTGTTCCTTCAGTGTGAAAGCCCGAGGGCTTTCACACTGAAGCGGTGCGCTTGCAGGACGCTCAAAAATGTCCTGCAAGCCGCATCTTTGGCTCGCTATAGGAGCGGTATATTTACCGCTCCTATAGCGCCCGGTCCCATTGAAAACAATGGGGTAGCGCGCCGAACCCGCCCGCAAAACGCCGCAATAGCGGCGGTTTGCGGGCGGTATTGACCCTTTTTCGGCCGCTCGCGGGGGGGGGGAACACCCCGCGAGCGGCCGCAATGCGCCGCTGAAACGTCGGTAAAGCGGCGCTAAATATAGCGCCGCTTTACCGCCAGCGCCCCCACCGCTCCAGTGTGAAGGTAGCCTAAGGGATGCACACAGCCCAACTCAGTGCCCAGTGGGAACACAGACACGCAGGTGTCTCCTTAGCACCCGGCTTACTACATGAGACACATGAAGGTGGGAGGAGCCTACTTGGCGCCGGCACACAGAGTAGGTAATTATAACTTTTTTTTTTTTTATATTTAAGGAAGATTTTTATTGGGGCTGTGTGCGTACTGCATGGGTTAACTGCTCGTTTTTGTGGGGGTATTGCAGAAAAGGAGATCTACCCTTTTATCAGCGTATAACGTGCACCCTTATTTTAAGAGGTAAGTTTCAGGAAAAAAACTTTTAAATAAAGAATTTTGAAGCAAAATAAGGGTCAGTGCCCATCAGTGCAGCCTGATCATTGCCCGTCTGCAGCCTTACCTCAGATTTCTGCTGCCTCGGAGGGGAGGCGGAGCGGGACGAGTGCCATCAGATTACATACAGCGAGAATCTCCTGTTTACTCGACGGCCTCTTTTATACAAAGTCCAGCCTCCTGCACCGGTTTCTGTGATAGAACAGTGGTCCAATGGCGGCCCAGGAGACGGGACTTCTTATTACAGAGGCCGCTGAGTAAACTGGAGATTCTCGCTGTATGTAATCTGATGACGCCCCGTCCACTCTGAGGCAGCCCAAATTGAAGTATCAGGGTATAACACACACACTGTTTGCACTCGATTTTCAGGGTGAAAAAGTGCATGTTATTCGCTGATAAATACGGTACTTGCCTAATCTGTAGATTTCTGCACCCCCGGTCTGTCATCACACCCATGGACCGGTTCTTTTTCCAGACGATCGAAGGATTAGGTAAGTATAACTTTTTTTTTGCGCCCCTGGACAAAAAGAGCAGTTAACCCATGCAGTGCTGGCACAGCCCACTGCATGGGAAAATAGAAATGGTGCCCAGAGTCCCTCTTTAAATAAAAAATGGCTTTTAGTATCACTGTAAGAGTGTTATTTTAAGTTCACTTGTTACTGTTACATAATTAGCAAATGGAACAATAGTGAGTTATTTGTGTTCCCCCCCCCCCCCCCACATTTATTGCTCTTATTGTCAAGTCTCTACTGGTAGCATAGCTAAACCTGAACTCTAGGCATAATCTTAATGCATAGTTACATTGGGCCAGCTTAGACCAGTATGCATATTTTGTACTTGAGGGAGCGCTGGGCAAACTGACAATCACCGTAGTAGTTGTCACTATAATAGTAATGGCCGCAGCCTTCCTGTGCACAGGGGGTCACTTAGTTGGCACTGCCACCATTCACAGAACACATCTGCTTACTCTGATTTTGCTGCTCACTATGATCTCACAGTGTGCATTAGAAGCTATAGCAAGTCGGTGCCTGCATAATTTCCTGGCTGGAGAACATCCAACATCATCCAGCCTGACTGTCTCTAGATCGCTGCTTTCATTCATTAAATTTCATTTCTTTAATTCATGAAGGCTCAGCCCCACACGTGGGTGTTAGTCAGGGCAATCTTCATGTAGTCTGTCTAGGAAAGCCTGCTTCTCCAGACTGAAATGCACTTATGAAGGCATTTTGATATTTGCATAACACTTTCCAAGATCTAGCCCACGGCTCACATCAAGTCTGAGGTCTCTTGAGAGGCGTACTGAGGCAGGGTGTTATGATGCTTTTAGCAAGCTATATACAGCACCCTGCCGTCCTCTCAATAGCCGTGATCTGCCTGCCTTGCATAGAGAGGCACAGGTGCCCTGTGATGACATGATTGGGCCTTTAAAGAGGAGGTCCCGCAAAAAAAATTATTTTTTTTTTTTTTAAAGTTGGCAGCTACAAATGCTGCAGACTTTTAAAATATGGACACTTACCTGTCCAGGGCACCAGCGATGTCGGCACCTGAAGCTGATCTGTCGCTCGGCTCTAGGGTGCTACCGCCGCCATCTTCGGTAAGGGAATCGGGAAGTGAAGCCTTGCAGCTTCACTTTCCAGTTCCCTACTGCGCTGAGCAATACGGATGGTCCCTGCTGTCTCTGGGATCCGTGAAGAGGCGTAGACTCCTGCAGGAGTTTATGCCCGGAAGTGGGTGCAAATACCTGTATTATACAGGTATCTGCACCCCCCACCCCCCTGAAAGGTGCCAAATGTGAAACCGGAGGGGGGGGGGGGGTTTCTGAAAAGCAGAGGTTCCATTTTTCTGTGAACCTCCACTTTAATAAGGCATGTAATGGAAATGAAGCAGTGTGCTTTATATAAATTACAATAATAGGGCAGAGGGAGGAACCAGGGAATACAAAATATAAGCAGAGTAAAGATGAACTCCAGGTATGTTCATTATTGTATACTTTGAGCAAGTTCACACCACAATTTCTGTGTTCTGGATGTGCGTTTTTGAAAAAAATATAGCATGTTGTACTTTAACTGCAATGGAACGCAGTGCACTGGTGTGAACTAGAGTCATTGGAATACATGGAAAAACACTGTCCATGTGTTTTTGATGCAGATTAAAAATGCAGTCAACTTTATCTGGTGTGAACCAGCCCTTGGGCTACATTCACATATACATGGGTGTGGGAGTGCATGTAAATCGTATGCATACCCGCATGCAGCCACACAACAAATACTGTGCTGCAAAGAAAATGCGCATAAGAGTTAATGGCACCCCCATGCACTGAAAAACGTGGTGCTCTTTCCCGCACACAGAAATCACATAGTGTGACAGCACCATGGTTTTTTTTTTTTTTTTTTTTTTTTTTGCGCCCACGTTTTCAAAAAGTTGCAGTGACCTTTTCACTGCCGAAAAAGCAGTCACAGCAGCCCACTCAAATGAATACGCTGCAATGCCTGCGCAACCTTAGGCACGCAGAGCCACATACATATGAACTGGGACTTACATTTTTTTTTTAGGTAAAAATGCCTATTAAAAAAAAAAAAAAAAAGAAAGGAAAAAAAAGGTATTCAATGAAAATAGTTGTTTCTGACCATTGAACACTCATAAACGTGCATTTATGAGCATTCAGGTGTTTTTTGAGCTCAAAATCCCCAGAACACCACTTTGGAGTTTTTTTTTTTCCCTGCCACCAAACTCCTGAAAATGCCTTTAGTGTGCAGAGAAAAAAAGCTCAAACGCCTGTAGAAGCTTTTTAAACTGTAGGGTGCATGAGACCTGGCCCATCTGTATTGTGAGATTATTAACCACCTCCCATCCAGCCTATTGTCAGATGACAGCTGGGTGACACATTTTATAGTTTTGGGTGGACGCCCTCACAGAACGGTCACACTGGCTCTATCCATCATACAGTCGTTGACTGATCAGTGTACCTGCTTGCTGCTGGTACCATGTGATCACTGTAACCAATCACAGCAGATTACATGACAATGGTAAACGATGGATGGCTTCCTTTATTGCCATTCATTGTGTACAATTGTGTTGCTCACTGTGATTGGTCACAGTGATTACATGGTACAGACAGTTCCAATCACACCTCATCTATACCATGTGATTAATTGTGGCCAATCACAACATTACACACTGAATGAATCTGTTTCAGTAAAAATGGTTGCTTATAACAATGAAATTCACTGGTGTAAGCAATCGTAATGTGTAAAAAAAAATGTTCCCTGTTCCCTTCCCTCAGAGTAATAGTGTTAGAATGGTAACACTATTTCTCTGGTCACAATGTGTTTTTTAAAAAAAGAAAAAATTCAGTGTCCCTGATCACTGATTGTCACAATTTTTTGCAAAAAAAAAGGTTCAACTTCAAAAAAACTCACCGTGCCTCTTACTGAATGCTTTTGGACTGCCTACTTTCAAAAAAGGGGTCGTTTGGGGGATATTTGTACTGTTCTGGTGTTTTCAGGCCTCAAGAAATGAGATATGCCATCAGTACATAAGGATTGATCAATTTTTAGATATATACCATAGTTTGTGGACTCTAACTTTCCTACAGACTAAATAATATACACTGATTTGAGCTACTTTCACCAAAGAAATGGAGCAGTATGTTTTGGCCTAAATTTATGAAGAAAGATTATTTATTTGCAAATTTTTATAATAAACAAATGCTATTTTTTTTTTTTTATTCATTTATATAGCAAAAAATCATAAACACAGTTGTGATTAAATTCCACAAAAAGAATGCTCTATTTGTGTGAAAAAAAATTATAAAATTATATATTAGTGTTGCATGACCGCGCAATTGTCATTCAAAATGTGACAGAGCTGAAACTGAAAATTGTTCTGGGCAGGAAATGGGTGAAAGTGCCTGGCATTGAAGTGGTTAATGGCCCATCTTTGACCTAACACTGAGTAAGTCATTGCACTACTTTGAATCATTTTCATGTTCTTTGCAGCAAAGTTTGTGTAAAAAAAATCCCTTCAGTTGTGCTTTCAGGTGTTTTTGTTCACAAAAAGATGAACGATTGCGTTTTTTTGGTTTTTCGGTATTCTGTTTTTCTAATATACAAGTATCTTATTGCAACACTATGGTTTCAAAGCTTGCAAAAGTAGCACACTGCCAGTTTAACGCAGAGTGAAGCTATGTAACCATGCTGAAACTACAAGTCCCATCATGCACTGCAGTTCAGCAGCAGTCGGATGGGCACAGGTCACAACTCTGCTATAAAGTCATACTGTTTATTACTTTTTTTTTTTGAGCCTGTGGGAAGATCATGTGACAGTCAAGCAGGTTGGCCTGAGATTGTCAGCGGTATGCTTAAGTTTACATTTTGAGATAAAACTTGCCTGTGTTGGCTTTTTTGACGTGCAATGTTCCACGCCATCAACTATGGCAGTCAGGAGTGCATTGTACATTATTTACTTTAGATGTTCCATTTCATTTTCAGCATTCACATTTCTCTCGCCATCCAGAGTTCCTGCTTCAGCCCGCTCTGAATCATCCTTTTACTGTTTGCTTAGAGAATTATTTTTAGCTTTCTGTAATATCCAGAAAGTAATTATGAAGTTATTTTATTGCTGCATGTAAAACTGTATTGGTTCTATATCTGGATTGCCTTCAGTTACGGCATTGATTTACACTTGCGGTTTTTAGATGCAGCATCATGTAACCTTGTGTGCTGTTTTCAGTTTGTAAATGACAGGGTCTTGTATTGAATCCCTCATTTCCTCCCAACATCCTGGTTGGACAACAAATCACCTGAGCAGTTTTTCAGAATAAATAATGTTATCGTTAACTGTTCCACCCTGCAAAATTAGAATTTTATTTTTAAATCACTTAAAAGAAGATCCAGCACATAATAAATACTTCAGGAAAATGTTGAGACAGAAAAATCTAGTTGGCCGCAGACCTGAAAGGGCAGTCGGACATGCAGGTTTTATCGGACTGCTTGAGTCTACTGTGTTGGCTGGCTGTCCCATAATATAGTTATATAGGCTTGGTTTACAAAGACCACAAAAGGGAAAGGTGCAAACACTTAAAGCCCTTTCTCACTGTGCCGCTTTTAACCCCCCCCCCCCGCTAGCAGCCGAAAAGGGGTTAAATCCGCCCGTAAAATGCTGCTGCAGCGATGCCCCATCGATTTCAATGGGGAGGAGCTGTGAGTTGCTGGCAGGACTTTCTGACGCCCTGCCAGCGCACCGCTCCAGTGTGAAAGCCCTCAGGCTTTCACGCTGGAGTGAATGGGGCAGCTGTTTTAGGGCGATTTGCAGGCGCTATTTTTAACGATTTAGCGCCTGCAGAACGCCCTCAGTGTGAAAGGGGTCTACGTGCATTACCCAAATAATATTTTACTTAAAGACCATAAAACCAATAGAATGCATACTCGCAAAGTGCAGTGTTAAATGACATGTAAGCCAGAAGATGCCACGTGGTACAAGGTTCAAATACTCCAACAACCTCCTGTACAATAGCAAGCAGATGCGTTTCGGGGGCGCACCCCATTTTGCACAACTGCTTTAAGCCAAACATGCCATTCCCATCTTTCTTTTCTAGTCCTATCATTCCCATGCAGTAACCCACTGCAGCCAGTCAGATTTTGGCCATTTTGATATAGTTAGAAAAATATAAGGGGATTTTTGATTGCTGTACTAATGTTTTTTTTATTTTTTAACCTTCCCTGTTTTATGCATGCTTATATTTTTCTTTTCATTCTTTCAGGGTTGACCTGCAGTTTTTTTTTTTTTATACAAAAAAAAAAAATTGGCACTACAGCAAATAGAAAAAAAACATGCAGCCACCTCCTCCTGCTGGTCCTTCGGGGATGGGCGGACCTCCTCGCATGGGAATGACCACTAATGCATACTGGCGTAAAAGAACTCCTACTCCATCAGCAATGGCAGCCCCTCCGGTGCAGCCAGTCACTGACCCCTTTGCATTTGGCAGAATGACGCCTCAAAGTATGGCACCGGGAAATGCACCAAAGTCAAATATGCTGACAATGTCCAGTCCATCACCCTCACTGTACCCACAGCCTGGTCCTCCCTCAGCTGCTGCTGACCAATCTGTGGCTGGAGCTCAAGCGTACATACCAAGTTCTACTTCCCAACCTGGTGCAGGGGCAGCCATGCACAGCAGTGTATCGCCTCCGTTATTACCTAGTGGGCATTTCTCAAACAGCATGGCTCCCGCACCTACCATGCAACTGGGGTTTGCCCATTCAGCCCCGACATCTCTTCATAACATCACAGGAGGACTGGAAAATGCATCAGTGCCAAGTCAGGGCAGATCTCAAAGTAGGCAAAGTGTTGTTACAGAAGGGGGTAATGGAAGCCACGTTTCAGCATCATTACAATCGTATCCTCCCTCATCTTCTCAACAAACCACAGCACCTTGGGGATCTACTCAGGTTGCACCACCTACCTCCAGTCAGAATTTCCCTCCAACTGCTCAGCATGCTGCTTACAATACACCTTATTATTCCCCTCCTTATTTAGAAGTTTCCCACCTGCCGCCCCAATCCAGTGATCAGACCTACTTCTCAGCCCCACATAGAACTGCTCCGGCATCTTTCCCACTTACTGGTGGCTCCAATCACGTCCAACAGCAAAGTGCTTCTCAGTTCAACAACACTATCCCAATGGATTATATGCAAAACCAAAATATTGAACAGAACAGCCGGTTTAGTCAGGCCTACCATGAACCACAGCAAAACCCACCATTACCTAGTTCTACCACTTTACCACCTGGCGCTCCATTACCAGTACCTGAAAATAAGCCCCAGAGTGAATCTGCAAAAATTCTAGGCAGCGAAGTTAATTCAGGAACTGTATCAACATTTTTTAAAGGGGACGAAGCAGAAAATGTTGAAATCCTCTCAACTGAACAGCAGCTAAATGCTAGTAAGCAAGCAAGTAACATTTCCTATCAACCTATTGGGCACTCAGCAATATTGTCTATTTCACAAACTCAGCCAGCTGTTTCAAACACCCAGACAATTACATCTTCACCATTTCATCCTCCTGTTACAAATGCTCCATCATTGGTATCAGAGATTTCCAGTAGTTTTCAGGATCCACATGTACTTTGGAAAGTAGACAACGTCGATAACCAACACACAGAAGCCAAAGGTGGGTCTGAACAGCTCTACGATAATGTGGAAAATATAGAGTGCATTCAAAATCTGGAAGTCTTACCAAATGAACCCCACAATAATATTTTTCCTACTGGTTTAAATTCAGAAGGGTTAAGGTATGGATCCTTACCTGCCCCAGCTCTCCCTAAGAATATCCCCAGCCACATTGAAGGAGGCCCAAACTTGGAGGCCCCTGGTGGGATGTCACGTTCTGTTCGATCTGATAGCGTATCTTCAAACTACAGTAACTTAAGTCACCGAAGTCTTCCCACCTCGACAAGACCTCAGGAACTGGTAGGCACCTTTATTCAGAAGGAAAGTGGTAAACTTGAGACTGAAAGTACCAACAGTTTCTTTAAGCAAATTGATTCTTCCCCATTGGGTAAAGACTCAAATGTACAAGCTGTGGGACAGAAAACTTTCCATGGTAATTTGTCTCAGCCTCCAACCCCAAGTCCACCAAAACCTACTGGAATATTTCAGGCCAGTGTAAACAGTTCTTTTGAACCTGTTCGTTCATACATAGGTGTAAAGCCAGTTGATATAGACCAGTCAAAGATAGTTGGAGAAGTTCGAGATGCCAACAAGCACATACCAAACCCTTCCAACAATGCCACATCAGCAGTTTCCCCAGGAAATCTAGAGCAACCTCCTGATAATTTGGAAACTATTTTTACTGGCAGTGCTAATGCTGAAGTTTTTAATGTAACCAGTGGGAATGTTTTTGGAGTTCCACCTTTCGATAGCCTATTGCTGGATAAACGTCCATCGTCAAGAGCTCATGGGTCAAATAAAAAGTGTGAAAGCCCTGCAACTACTCTGTGGGCCCAAGGGGAACTGCCCAATTTTGGAGGCAATGTCCTACTGGCTCCACCAGCTCCTGCTGTTTATGTTCCTCCAAAACCCCAAAATGAAGTAATACAGCCTCCAGAGGATGGGGCTATGGCTACACAAAACAGCAGGCTTGACCCAGCACAGTTTGTGACCATGCCAGAGGAGCACACCTCCTCAGAAAATCTTGAGAACCCTCCAAAAATAGGAGATGACGAACATCCTCCATCACAGGCAAGTTCTGGATATGCCAGTCTGTTGTCTTCCCCACCCACAGATTCCTTGCAAAATCAGCCTGTTTTAATTGCTCAGCCAAGCAAAAACTATAATTTGGCACAGCCTATTAATTTTTCTTTATCTTTGCCCAATCAAATCAAAAACCTTAATTCTGTAAAAGATCCATCAGCTGCTGACAGACCAGCGCATACTGGTAATTATATTCCTGCTCAGAATGCTTCTCTTGCTCTGGGTCAGCCTGGGCCTCTGCTTAAAATGCCTAATTCTCTCAAAAATAATTTTCCCCCTGGCAGTGATCGATTTTCTGAAATGTTTTCCAGTCTGCCTCAAAATGTTAAGCCATCATCATCCAATCAATTTCCACTCAATTTGGTCACGGAGGGGCTGAAAAATGGTAAGGCAGAAAGTGTAGCAGTCGAGTCAATAAAATCTTCAGTTCCTGTATCAGGGTCTTATGCGCCAGTGGGAAATGCTACTGGGACAGTTGCTGTCTCTGGGAGTTTGGTTGGCAGCCACATGGAAAATGTAGGTGCTGTTGATTTTACTGTGCCTCGTGCATCTACCAATCAAAATGCTAATGCTCACTCTCTAATCCAGAATCAACCTCCTATCGGTGCCCCTAACTATCCAAATCAGTCAAGCAATGTCCCTAATTTCCAGCCTGGGCCAGATATTAACAAACAAGGTTTTTATCAGCAGGTTACGCAAGTGGTTCAACAGCAGCCTTCCTTTGAGACTTTGCAGCCTAGACCAGGGCCTTTTCATGAGTACATGACTCCGGTTTCTCAGGCTCCACCAGGAGCTCCTCCAGGGCAGGTAGTTTCTGGGTCTAAAACTGTGACTTATCCGTCACAGCCAGCACCTCCGGTGCCAACTGGCCAGAATCCTGCAGATCTACGGTACACCGGCACTTCAGAACCAGGACCTAAATATGAGTCTTCTGAGCAGAAACCTTACCCCCCTCATCCTGTATCAACCTCAGCCACACCAGCAAACCCCAGCCAGTCTGTTGGGTATCCAGAACAGGCAAGACCACCTACTTCTCAAACTCCACAGCAAGTTGATCCTTACTACTACTACAGAGGGTACGGTGCATACCCATCAGCTTACCCACAGCCATATCCACCCATGGATCCTCGAGCCTCTCATCTCTACTACCAGGTAAAAGCTCCACTTGGCATGCCCGTTACAGAAGCTTAAAGTACCTAAAGGAAAAACTTTTTTGTATAGCGTGGGAGGCATTAGAACTCCTGTCAGTTTATTGCTGTCTGTGTCCTTGTTGGGGAAATTCACCCTCTCTATTTATCTTGCTTACCATTATTAAAAGAAAATCCCAAGGAATTCCTTTAATTTGTAGGGATTTCCTCTCACTTCCGGTTTTGGCTATGGGACAGGAAGTGAAGGGAAGTTTCTCCAATGGGGCACAGATGGACAAAAAAAAAAAAACTGATAGGAGTCATGACCCTCCTTTACGCTATCCTAAATTGGGGAATTGGGGGGGGGGGGGGTTTGCCTATAGTTCTACTTTAAAGAACAACGCTGTCTATATCTAACATAACTCATTTTAGAAAAAACTCCAACCTTTTCGGTTAACACAATGGCCCCTTTCACACAGTGTGGGTCCATTTGACGAACTCCCCTTGCTTAGTGGGGGTCGCTTCACTGATCCCCCACTGAGCAGGCAGATGACAGGTCCATCTCCGCTCACTGTGCAGAGACAGACCCGTCAGACTCCCACTCTCTATGGGGAGATCGGATGAAAAGGCACCGCCTGTCCATTTTAGTCCTATCCCATGCGATCCGCCAGACAGATGGAAAATAGGACCACCATCCGTCTGGATTTGGCGGATAGCAGCGGGTGTCAGCAGCGTGTCTGCTGACATCCGCCGCTCCATAGGGGGTGAATGGATGGTCCGATTTTGGTCCGTCTAAAAAAAAAACTGACAGGTGCACATGGTCGGACAGCCGGTGTGAAAGGGGCCAATCTCTTAATTAATAAGACTTCACCTTATTAAAATCAGGATTCATTAATGACTCTGATAGTCAAAATAGAACTCTGAAGAACGTTTGCCTATACACCAAGAGTGATTGTATTTAGGTAATAGCTGATTTTCTCATTGGCTACCAAAGCACTGTCTTTCCTAACTAATTTGACAGATCAGTAGGTCTGCAAGGCAATACTTGCCTTGCAGACCAGTAGGGTGCTATCCAGGTCCAGGAAAGTGATCCCCAGCTGATGAGCTGAGTCCCTGAAGGCCCTTGTGACAGGAGAACATTTAACCCTCTAGGGGGTCCTGCAGCATAGACCGGTTAGTCTACTGGGGTAGTCCCTTGACCCTTTTTCCTGGGACATGGCAGCTGTTTACGTTAATGCATGGGCAAATTTGTGGAAAATCTTCCAGGGGTAACCAGTGCACTCGTGCTTAATGCCCTCTTGGCTGACTTGGACTGCTGTTGCCAGCTATGATCCCTATGTGTGCAGGCCATGTCTCATGATGGTAGAGAGGAGGAGATATGTAGGGGGTGGGGTCCCATTTACCTTCAGGTAGTGAAGAACCTGGATGCAGTATCCAATGTAATGAATCCCCTGGGGGTTAGTTTGTTCCACGCAGCTATGACCCCCTCCACCTATCTGGTATTTCAACTACTTTGGGGCACCTTCCTCCTTGTGATAGCAGCAGCTTTCTGGAGTACTTTCTGGCTTGGACCACCTTGGTTGGTCCACTCCTGAAGAACCCCAGGGTTAGGGTTTATCTTGGACCCAAAAGGCCTTTTGTGAGTTTTCTCACAAGTTGTCGGGATTTATTTGAAGGTACCGCTGTAACTTCTGGAGTCCTCTACTGCAGAGGTAACAGGTTTTGGGTCATGATGTCTGCCATAGCATCCTCAAGCCTCCCCTGTACATCGTCACTTAAAGGATGTTTTGTAAACAGACTGAGCCAAAATGTTTTGCTGAGCAGTGCCCCATGGAGTGTGAGCTCACCAGTGTGGCACTGAGTGTGGCTTTGGGAGTCTCTTAACTCAACAAGACCTTTACATGCCCAGTGAATGAGGTCATGGTATTTAAGAATGCCTCGGACAAATGTCTGCAGGCTTTGTTCAAGGACCAATTTTCGCTGGTGGGCACCACAGTTACGGATGTTGGCTTGTGTCAAAGCCTTAAGGTATGGGCTAATTGCATGACGAGAGAGCATGTGACTGTGAAGGAAGCCAACAGATGACAAAAAAAATAGAGGGTGGCAGGTGTCATTGTTTAGAAGCCGGGACTCATCCAGCCAATCAGGAGGCGGCTGCTATGACAGAACGTCTTCCTCAACCTGGTGCTGTTGTCATTCAAGGAGCATGCACAGTCAGTGAATGCATTTCTATGTGCACAGTGAGGGAAAACATTTGATCCCCTGCTTATATCGTATGTTTGCCCATGGACAAATGATCAGTCTATCATTTTAATGGTAGGTTTATTTTAACAGTGAGAGACAAAATAACATATCCAGAAAAACGCTTTTTAAAAAAAAAAAAAGTTATAAATTTATTTGCATTTTAATGAGTGAAATAAGTATTTGATCCCCTATCAATCCGCAGATCTTTCAGGTGTCTTGCATACAGGTAATGAGCTGAGATTAGGAGCACTCTCAAAGGAAATGCTCCTAATCTCAGCTTGTTACCTGTATAAAAGACCTGTATGGTCTCTCCACCATGGCTAAGACCAAAGAGCTGTCCAAGGATGTCAGGGACACGATTGTAGACCTACACAAGGCGGGAATGGGCTACAAGACCACTGCCAAGCTGCTTGTCGGTGAAGGTGACAACAGTTGGTGCGATTATTCACAAGTAGAATAAACACAAAATAACTGTCAATCTCCCTCAGTCTGGGACTCCATGCAATATTTCACCTTGTGCAGTTTCAATGATAATTAGAACGGTGAGGAATCTGCCCAGAACTACACGGGAGAATCTTGTCGATGATCTTAAGGCAGCTGCGTCCATAGTTGCCAAGAAAACAATTGGTAACATACTACGCTGTCAAGGACTGAAATCCCGCAGCACCTGCAATGTCCCCCTGCTCAAGAAAGCACATGTACAGGGCCGTTTATGAGATGAGACCAAAATCCAGCTCTTTGGCATCAACTCAACTCGCCGTGTTTGGAAGAGGAGGAATGCTGCCTATGACCCCAAAAACACAGTCAAACATGGAGGCGGAAACCTTATGCTTTGGGGGTGTTTTTCTGCTATAGGGACAGGACAACTTCACTGCATCAAAGGGACGATAGATGGGGCCATGTACCGCCAAATCATGGGTAAGGACCTCCTCCCTTCAGCCAGGCCATTGAAAATGGGTCGTGGATGGGTATTCCAGCATCACAATGACCCACAACACATGGACAAAGGAGTGGCTCAAGAAGAAGCACCTTAAGGTCCTGGAGTGGCCGAGCCAGTCTCCAGACCTTAATCCAATAGAAAATATGTGGAGGAAGCTGAAGGTTTGAGTTGCCAAACGTCAGACTTGAAACCTTAATGACTTGGAAAAGATCTGCAAATTTCTCCTGAGATGTGTGAAAACCTGGTGGCCAACTACAAGAAACGTCTGACCTCCTGTGAGTGCCAACAAGGATTTTGCCACCAAGTACTAAAGCCTGATTCACACCTATGCCTTTTTTAGCACGTTTTAAGTTTTGCAGAAACGCACTACAGTCCATTTAACATGGTTTCCTATGGATGTAGTTCACATCTGTGCATTTTATGGAAAGGAACAGGGACTTTTTCTAAAGTTCCATAGACTTCAATGGATCAAAAACGTGCATTTAAAAATGCAAAAGGCATCTGGAATATGCAAACTGCAACCTGCATAGGTATGAACCAGGCCTAAGTCATGTGTTGTGAAGGGGTCAAATACTTTATTTCACTCATTAATTTAAAATGCAAATCAATTTAACTTTTTTGAAATGCGTTTTTTTGGATATTTTTGTTATTCTTTCTCTCACTGTTAAAATAAACCTACCAATAAAACTATAGACTGATCATTTCTTTGTCAGTGGGCAAATGTTCAAAATCAGCAGGGGATCAAATACTTTCTCCCCTCCCCTGTATCTGCATCTTTATCTGCATCTTTATCGGCATCATTCATAGTGATGAAGAGACTGGTACACCTTGAAACGCGTTCATTGACTGCATGCTCCTTCAGTGACATCAGCAGCAGGTGGAGGAAGACATTCCCTGTCATCGTTGCTGCCTCCTAATTCAACCGGTTAGACAGTGTATAAATTATAAGTATAGGGAGTATAAGCTAATGTGAGTTTCTGTTTAGGCTCTATTCACATGAATTCCGTTGATTTACACTAAGGTTAGGTTCACACTATCGTGGCTCTGTGATACTTGTTTTGAATGGGCACAGCAGCCCATTTATTTGAAGTGGCTGCTGTGCCTTTTTGAAACAGGAAAAAGGTCCCTGCAGGTTTTTTTTTAGAAATCGCAGCCCTCACAGGTGCAGTGCGGTTCCCACTGCGGGAGCGGATTCCAGTGCGCGTGGCATGCCATTAGGATTTATGGCAGCCGCATGCATCTCCTGTGTTTTCCACTGTGCAGGTGGTTATGGCTGCGAGAACAGGCGTGGACCTGCAGCAGAAACCACCCACTCTAGTATGAATCTAGCCTTATTGCTATCCCTTGAGACCCATTATTTTTTTTTTTTTTCTTAAAAGCATTGGGTTGTATAGAATAGCACACAGCAGCCCCGATCCTCTTGTTCTGTGGTCCCACTCTGGTGCTCCCGGCTCCTCCCCTTCATGGAGTGCCCCCACGGAAAGCTGCTTTCTGCGGGGGCACCCGTGCGGGAGCGCATTCCCGAGTCCCGCTGCTGCTTCCATGGACACAGATGGCGGAACTCTGTCCCGCTCCTGTGTCACTGGTTTTGATTGACAGCAGCCAATGGCTCCCGCTGACAGCAGAGACGGCGCCTGGGCTTGTGCACATCGCTGGATCAGATGGGCTCAGGTAAGAAAAAGGGGGGCTCTGGGGGGAGTTGCAGCAAAGAAGGTTTTTCGCCTTAATGCATAGAATGCATTAAGGTGAAAAACCTTGAGACTTTACAATCACTTTAAATGCAGCATTTTCCCTTTTCGCCCAGCTCACACCAATGCATGCTGTTGTGAACTGAGCCTATTGGAAGCATTGGCTTCTTTTTGCACTGGGCCTGCATTGAGCAACACTGCCCACTGCACATATTGTATATGAGCCCTTAATATTTTACAGCTAATGCTGACCAAACACAATTGGATTTTGATCTGCCACATAGTATAATATACTAGCATCTATATAGTGTCCACCTAATTTGATAACTTTTTCTGTGTAGGCCATTGCCCTACTAAATTGCTGGTCTGACAGATCAAAATCTTCCTGTATGTGGCCAGCTTATGAGTTAATGAAACCATAAAAAATATATTTGCTGGTCACATGATATTCTTTTGCAGGACTCCTATGGAACTTATGACCCAGCCTACAGACAATATAGTAATAATGGATTTGTGAACCCTGGAAAGTACCCTTACCAAGAACCAGAGCGTCCTAGCTCAAGGTCTAGTCACTGCTCAGACCGACCAGCGTCAAGGTTTGTCTTTTTTTTTTTTTTTTTTTTAAGTGGTTTTTCTTTCCCATATAGCATGTTTCTGATCTTCCCTTGATCCCGAGCAGCTCTGTTATCCTGCCGGCAAAAATAAATTTTAAAGCAATCAGCCAGAATAGACTTATGAAAACTGCCATTTCTGACCTAGAAGCATATGTACGGTAACTGTCTCAACACTGGATCTGCACATTTTTCCTCTATCTTAGTGACTTCCCTAAGTAATGCTGCATGGATGAGAATCTAACAGAAACAAGCTTTCATGACAAGTTGCACCCACACTCGAGCAAGACATTATTAACCGTTTGCCGCCCAGCCACAGTACGTTTTACTGCGGCACGTGCAGGCAGGATCATGTACAAGTATATCATTGTGTGTAAAAAAAAAAAAACTTAATCACCAACTCCTATACAACAGTACAGCGTCACTATGGTGACACAGAACTACTCTGATGAAAGTATGTAAAAAAAAAAAAAAAAAAAAAATTGTAAAATTCCTGATCACAGCCACTCCAGTCATATGATGTTGCTGTACTGCATCCTTCTCTTTTTTTTTTTTTTTCTAACATTTTATTAAATTTTCTTGTTTTTTCCAAAAACAATTGTGACAAAAAAATTACAGCTACAATTAAAACTCACCATGCCTCTTAGTAAATACTTATGACTGTCTGCTTTTCATAAAGTTCTATTGTCCCGGCAATTTAAGACCATCAAGAAATGAGGTAGGCTGTTTAGTACATCAGGACTGATCAATTTTTATATATATATATATATATGTGTAGACATTACTTTCACACAAACCATATAATATAGACTTTATTGGGATTTTCTTTACCAAAGACGTGTAGCAGAATACATTTTGGCCTACATTTTTGAAGACATTAATTTGAATTTATTGGATGTTTTCTAACAAAGAGACATTTTTATTTTATTTTTTCAAAATTATCAGTCTTTTATTTTTGTTTATATAGCAAAAAATTAACACATAGCAGTGATCAAATGCCAACAAAAGAGAGCTCTTTGTGTGGAAAAAAAATGATATAAATTTAAGTTTCGTACAGTGTTGCATGAACAGGCGATGGCCAGTTAAAGTAGTGCAGTGCTGAATAGCAAAAAATGACCTGGTGATGAATGTGGGGGGCCCCCTTATCAAAGGGGGCTCCCGGATTCCGATAAGCCCTCTGCCCGCAGACCCCGACAACCAATGGCCAGGGTCGTCGGGAAGAGGCCCTTGTCCTCATCAACATGGGGACAAGGTGCTTTGGGGTGGGGGGAGGCTGCAAGGCGCCCCCTTCCCCAAAGCACCCCCCCCCATGTTGAGTGCATGCGGCATGGTACAGTTCAGGAGGGGGGGGCCTCGCTCTCCCCCACCCCCTTTCCTGACCGGCCATGCTGCATGCTCGGATAGGGGTCTGGTATGGATTTTGGGGGGGGCCCTACGTCGTTTTTTTCGGCGTAGGGGTTCCCCTTAAAATTCATACCAGACCGAAGGGCCTGGTTTGCCCTTGGAGGGGAACCCATGCCGGTTTTTATTAGAGAGGTGACATTGTCGCCTCTTTCTCGTGGTTGCCGCAGTAGGAAAATTCGTTTTTCTTTCCTATTGCAGCCAGCGTGAGATGTACTGTCACTGAGAACCAGCGCGATGGCATCGAGCTGGAAACACATTCTCGCGGGCAGGTACTGTAATTTCTTTTCCTGTAAAGACGCTTCAATATAGATGGAGATCCAACTTGGAGGCGACTTCCAATCGAATTCTATCAGTACAAGTCGGATTAAAGTAGTACAGGAACCTTTTCTGAAGTCAGAGCGACTGAAGTAGTGTGCATTAAGACGGATCCATTCACTTGCATTGATTTTTTTCATGTAGCGTGACTATTGGCGACTTGAAATCGGATTCAAAGTTGCCTCTGTGTGAATGGACTCTAATTCTCCCAAGGATCACCAGAACTAGTATTCCAGTGACGAGCCAGAAAAGGCGAATCTCCCTAACGAGGTCACAGGCCTGAAATGTTTTCTTAGCTATCTCTACTCTATCCAAAACTAAAATAAAAGTTTTGCTTTTAAGCCACTGGAGTTTTTGAGCTATATTGGAAGCCAGCATTTTTACATATTTATTTTTTTTTTTTTTTAAGCAGAGTGGCAGACACCACAAGCTAAAATCCAGAATTGGGGTGGAGTATGCTTTTGAGAAGTTTCTAAAAGGTCTGTTTTTCTTTTTTTTTTTTTTTTTTTTTTTTTTTTTTCTTCCCATTTGTTTTAGGCAAGGGTACAATGCACCAGCCAATTACTATGCGGACTATTATCAAACTCAGTATGATTATGGAGGTGAGTTCCTTGATGGCTTATTCCTTTATTGCATGCTTTGTATAATACTTCTATTTTGTATAGCTGCTTAGATTTGATAGTATCATCTTGTTGTTCCCATAGACCACTCTAGATGGGATCGCTATCCTGAAACCTATGATCCTGGCTACAGAGACCCTCGGAGTAGTTATTGGAATTTTGTGTATGCTGCTCGGGAGGACCCTTATAGAAAAGTTCCACATGGTTACACCAGCAGGTCAGTTCCAGACTGGGCTTTATATTGTAGTCATTACTGTTTGTTTATTGCTATAATTTATCAGAGCAGATGAGAAAAGAAATCATCATGCAAGGAACAATGTAGCTTTACAAACAGCACAAGATGTGATGCCTCTTCTCACAAAAGCTTACCCTATAAAGGTTTTATTAGATTATTGATGAATAACAACTGTAGGAAAGCTTTGCATTATCTCTTTCTGTAGCTGCTGGCTTTTAATATATATATATATATATATATATATATATATATATATATATATATATATATATATATATATATATATATATATATATATATATATATATATATATAATTATACACACATTATTTTTTTTTTTTTTTTGTGCAATCCCTCTAAGTAATTCCAGTCCAGGGCAATTCTGACACTCCTCTCCTGTATGTAAAAAAAAATATATATTTTTTGACTAGAAAACTACTTGGAACCCCTCAAATATTATACATTATACAAACATATTTTTAAGAAAAGACCCTGGATAATAAAATTGTAGGTGTTGTATATTTTTATGTCGCATGATATTTGCACAGAAGCTTCTCAAATGCAATTTTGTGTAAAAACAAAAAAAATGCTTTAATGAATTTTAATGCACAAAAACGCAATATAATACGCAATTGTTTGGTATAATATAAAAGATGATGTAATGCCAAGTAACTAGATACCAAAAATGACACACTTTAAAATTGTGTGGAATGGCGCCAAATTACGGTACTTAAAAAAAAATCTCCATAGGTGACACTTTAAAAGCCTTTACAGTTTACAAGTTTTGATTCACACATATCTTAATCGTACAATATAGTACACAGGCATAGCTATTCATACACCATGGGTTAAAGGCATGTACCTTCAGGTGATTGGACACTGGCAAGCTTTTGAAGGACACGCCTCCTGTGGAGGCTCCCCTATAATCCAACCTCACTCTGTTAGTAAATAGTTTTTTGCCAGTGTCTAAAGGTGATTCTCACTCCAAGGAAAAATCGGTTTCGCTAATTTTGTTTATTTTTCTTTTATTATTTTCTTAGAATTCTTCAGTCAAACCTCATTCTCTTCTAATGTATACACAGAAGCAGTGTATCTGGGTTGGTGCAACCTCTGTGAAACTTTGGTTACTGTACCCAGATCCCCTGCTGTGGGAATGGCCTAGAAGATTTTTCTTCAGGCACTGGATCCTGTGCAAAGTGCTTACCTTGGCATTTGGTGCAACGCTTTGTTAGCCACAGGGTGCTGTACAGGTTCAGGGCTGTAGTCCATCTCTATAGAACCCAGTTACTAAAGACCTCTTCGGGGGTATACCCACTATGACAGCCAAAGCCTGGACTTTATATACAATCCAGCATTAACAGGTAAGACGGGTCACCCTGTATCTGACCAGATTCTAAAATTAGTGCTAAAATTCAACCACTCAGTGTCAGGTGGATTCGTTGCAACGTAGTTTTACACCTTGGTTTTCGTTTACTTGTTCTGGGCACGTTACACTATATCCTGCACTCCACTTTTGTGAGTACCCCACAGCGTATTAACCTCACTTGTAGATATGATGATCAGGCGACGGGAAGCCAGTTCTAAACAAGGCCCTTACAACACTTGGCCCAGAGTAATGATGTGTCCTTTGTCCTCCAGTGAGCGGGACCTGGTTTTAACACTGCTCTCTATATCTGATTCTAGCTGTATGTCAGGCATGCAACAAGCAGCCTACGTGACAGAAGCTGAATTTTCTGCATCCATGTCACAATTCCTTGGACAGACTATGGCCTTAATACAGATGTCTTTTGTCCAGGGCTCATAAATACCCAGTCCCTTCCCATGCTCTGGTTTCTCAACCAGAGTCAGACCCCAACATGCCAGTCCTAGAGGGCGCAGAATCCGAATGGGATGAGGAGGATGTTGGGGCAGTGTTGGAGAAAGCTGCAGAGGAAGCTTCACGCAACATGCTTGCCAGTGTTGATGAGCCTCTGTCAGCAAAAAGCTTTAGCTTATGCAAATTGGTTTTCCTCTAGCTCGCCATGCGCATTTAGGCACAGAGACCTTTAAAAACATGCGAAAGATTCTGTGTTTCCACGAACAGATAGAATATGAAGTTTTTATAATTTGGGTCACTCATAAGCAGGTTTTCACACCCTGGTAGTCTTTTCTGAACTCTATTCAGTGGAAAAAAAAGTTTGCAATAAAGTGGGCTATTCCTGTAGCTGACCCTGCCATTTCTGTTGTAAACCAACATCTCACTAACTTTTGAAGATGTTCCTTTCAAATATTCCAGTAATAGAAAATTTGAGACTCTTAAAAGCCCACTTTAACTTGGCATGGCCAGCCTTGCAACCAGCTCTTGTGACTATTTTTGTATGTCCAACTGCAGCTAACTGGTGTAGGACAATGAATAACCAACATGACCCTATACTTCAGGACTGTGCTGTTGCTGAGCAATTTCAACCATTGCCGTCGACTCTTCTTGTGCATATGCCTCGAGCACTTTACAAGACAAATATCCACAATGGCTCTAATCTCCATTAATTTGTGCAGAATCTTATGACTAAAGACTTGGACGGAGGAAGCTGCCAGTAAAAGGCGCCTCACACTTATGCCTTTCTAGGGAAGATGCCCTTTTGGTGAGGCACTAGGCCAATTCATTAGAGGGGTCACAGGTGGGGAACGTTTTGCTTCCTCAGAAGAAAGGTAACCAAACTACCCTCAGGAGACGTACTGTTTTGAAACTGCAAGTCCCATGAGACATTGCAAGACCCTAACAATCTCACAGGCATGACTCCTAGAGGCATAATGGGATTTGTAGTTTCAGCTGGAGAGCTGAGGTTCCCTACCCCTGCGCCTTGCTCCTTTAAACACAGAGCACAACATGCGTTGTGATGTTCGGCACAAAGCTTGGTCTAAAAATGCCATCAAGTCTTCCCCAAAGCCCTCTTCACAATGAAGGGGCACTCTCCTAAGAGTGGGGGGATGTCTAATACAGTTTGCATCTGGGTCCCAGACCTGTGTGTTCATTTGGTGGTTTTAAAAAGGGTAAAGGATAGAGTTCAAAACTCTACTGCTTCACTACTTTCTTCTTTCAAATAAACCAAAAACTGTCTAAAGACAGTCAGATTTGCAGAATTTGCACCACCTCTTTCCAGAGAGTCATTGTATCAGTCAAGGGATTCTGTTTAAAGCCCAAATGGGGTATTCTTCCTATCCTGAACTTAAGATCTCTCAACAAATTTCCTTTAAATTCCAAAATTACCCATGTAATCCACAAGATCAGTAATTGCCTTTCTGAGACAAGGGGAGTATATGGCCTGTTTCACATGGGCTTCATCTTGTATAAGAGCAGTGTGAATAGCAAGCTTTGACAAAACATGTCAACCGTTTGGTGTGGTTTTTTTTTTTTTTTTCTTTAACCGGACGATGTCTGCTGGCATTCAGCATGTGTGTACGGGGCTTAAGGCATCTGTGGACATCCAGGATGTTTATCTGCGTATATCCACTTACCCACCTTATCAGCAATTTTCTACATTTTGCTGTGGCAGACAACTACTTCCAGTTTGTTGCACTGTCCTTTGACCTATTCTCTGCTCCCAGGGTTTTAACAAAGGTCTTGGCACCGTTACTTGCCCTCTTCTGAACTCAAGGCATTCAAGTAACAGACTGTCTAGATGGCCTTCTCTTGAAGGATTCATCTTGCTTACAACTATCAGCAAATGTCCAAAAGATAACTCTGCTGCTCTGGTCTTTTGGCTGACCAGTTTCAACAAATCTGTTTTCCAACCTTACCTGGACTTCGGTCTAATCCTAGATGCAGCCGAAGCAAAAGTCTTTGTTCCAGAAAAAAAATATGTATTTCTCGAAGAGCTCATGCTCAGCAACTGAGCTCAAAAGAAATTCCACAGTGAGCTTTGCCACAAGAGTTCTGGGTCTAATGATTTGCCTCCTTTTGAGGCAGTACCTTTTTGCCCAATTCTACTCTAGAACTAACTAAACATTCTGTCAGCATGGAAAAAGCAGGCTCTTTCCCTGGACTTGTTCCCATAGGTAAAATCTTTCCTTCCCCCACAACTGTAAATATCTTACAACAGATGCAAGTCCTCCATTAGGCTGGGGAGGAGTCTACCAATCCTTGACTGTTCAGGGAATATGGTCAAATGATGAAACCAAACTCCCCATCAGCATCTTGGAGTTCATAGCAGTCAGGTTGTCCCTTCAGCCCTGGACCTCCCTTCTAAAGGGACACCAATTTTGGGTGCAGTTGACTACATTGGCATATGTCAACCACCATTGAACAATTCACAGCCCATTGATTTTTCTGCTGTCCATCTCCCTGGAGTGTACAGTTGGCAGGTGGATTATCTCAGCTGCCACCACTAGGACTGTGGGGAATAAAACACAGGTCCTAAAAGATAGAGGGATTTCTGAGTCTGTGATTCTTACCTTGCTGAAAGCAAAAAAGACCACTTCCAGAAAGATCTATTATTGTACCTGGACATCTTGGTTTACCTGGTGCGAGCACAGTCAATTGAATCCCAGAGATTACTCTGTGCCACTCATTCTGGCATTCCTGGAAACAGGTCAGTCTAGCTCTTTCTTATAAGAAACGCCTTCAACAAAGGTTTATTTTTTTTACATTGAACCCCCCCCCCCCCCCCTGCATTATTATTTTATTTTGTTACCAAATAGGCCGGGTTTCATCGGATATGTCTCCCTGATGGGGCACCCCTGAGGTAGATTTTTTGACCAAGTTTTCTGGCAAGATCACGGGATCCTGTGGTGGGCACCTAAATTGCTCTGGTGGCCCATGGGGCCAGTAACGTTTGCTCTATGCCTCCAGGTTCTGCTGTGGCTTTTGATTCCAGTCACTCTATTGGCCTTGGATGGGTCCTGTTGGTCTGGGTACGCCAACCTGGTGTTGATGTTCCTTGGCGACTGGCTCTCAGGGAGTATCTACTGTCCCAAGGACCGTACTTCCATCCTGCTATACAGTCGCTGGTTTTGATGAGCTGGCTGTGATGAGCCAGGTGCTGAAGTTCCGAAACTGCTGATGGCTAGGGTGTCTACCTCCCAAGGAAAGATCTACCTCTTGATGTGAAAAGCGTATATATATCCTGGTGTGAGTCGCTGGACGTTCTGATTCAGACCTTCCTTCATGGGCCGGGGTGTTGAGCAGGAATATGCCTCGAGTACCATCAAGGGCCAGGTGTCAGACGTGGCGATCTTCTTCAGCGTCCCCTGGTCTCGCACTCCATGGCGTGTACCTTTTTTTTTTTTTTTTTTTTTTTTTTTTTTTTTTTTTATTTCCAATTCAAGGAGTTGTCTCAACCGGTGTGGTCTCCTACCGCAGTGAGATCAGAACTTGGTGATTTGGGTTCTAGAGAAGCCTCTCTTTCATAATAATCGAGAGATTCCCCTGCTTACTGTCTCGGAAGGTGGCCTCTTTGGCTATCACCTCTGTGTCTGAAACTGGTGGCATTACCTGGTCGTACACCTTAAACAGTGATACGCAAGGTTAAGGTGGTTCTTCGCCCTTGTCCATCGTTCCTGCCTCTGATTTCCCTTTTTGAATAAGGACATTGTGTTGCCTTCCTTATGTCCCTGGTCAACACATTCTAAGGAATTTGCCTTATCTACCCTGGCTATGGTTTGGGGGATTTGGGTGTATTTGGCAACCACTGAGTCTTTTTGGTGGTCAGACTCGCTGTGATCACGAATGGACCAGGAAAGGGGCGGTCTGTTTCTTCTGCGATCATTTCTGGATGGATCAGACAGATGACTCTGGCCTATTCTGTCAGTGATCGGGTTCCTCCTTTCTCTGTTACAGCACATTCTTCTCAGGCGTCAAGTGCTTCTAGGGCCTTCTGTCATCAGGCATCCATTGCGCAAGTTTGCAAGGCGGCCACTTGGTGTACACTTTCACATTGTTCTAGGAAGTGGATGTGCTGGCATCTGCGGATGCTTATTTTGACTGCAAGGTTTTGCAGGCTGCTGTTTTTAGAGGGTCTATTCCCTCTTGAGCGGGTATTGTTCAGGTCAGGCTCCAGTTCTGTGTCGCTCCTGTTACCTGGTTAGCACTTATGTTAGCCTTGGGATTTTTTGTTGGCCCACCCCTTATGTTTGGCACTGCTTTGGGACAGCCCTATGGTCCTGAATAATGGAGCGCTGTGTCTGTCAATGAACAAAAGAGAAAATGGGATTTTTAACTTACCGTAAAATCCATTTCTCTGAGTTCATTGACACAGCACCCACCCCTCTAACAAGTTTTAATACTTCTGACACTGCTTTGTTACTAAACTGAAGGCCTATAGCAGAGAGGGGGGGTGTATACCACCTAGGACTTGCCCATAGGCGTAGCAAATGTTTTTTCTTCTGCCTAGTGTCCTCCTGTAGGGGGCAGTATAACCCTATGGTTCTGAATGGGTCTGTCAATGAACTGGATTCCCATTTTTCAGCTTATCGATCAAACTGATATATCGTGGGATGTATGTAGAATTCTTATTTAGCATCTTTTTTAGCAGGGGTTATGTGCTATTATGCACCCGCTCCACCAGATCTGTTGGAGTATTCTAGGTCTTTAGGAATCTGTTCTCTGTTGCTCAACTGTGTACAGCAGTTCTTCTGTTCATGCTTTAACCAGGTAGATGTCCAAACTACTGTGGATGCAGCTTTGGCTCAAGGTTCCTGCAGTAGCACTATGATTTGGGTGTTTTTGTTTTGGGATCCTTTTTGGCACTGTTGCATTTGCCTAGTTGTTGCCCACCCTTTGTATTGCTTGAAAATGTCCCATGGTGTATTAGTAACTTGCCTGTGTCCTGTACGATTAAAGATGAATTCTATGAATTCAGTCACTGTAAAACGTGGAGGCACACTGTTAAGTCCAAGGAGGTGCATGTCACCATGTGGACTTCTGTATTTATGTCTGACAAGTTTGTCTCTGTTGGAGCATTCACTGAGATGCTCAGGGCTGTGGAAGATGAGAGAAGCACACAGTGCAGCTATGCCTGCCCCCTGCCTCATCCTGCTGCTTATTCACAGAAGCCTTTTGTATTCTGTGAATGAGTTAACAGAATACAAAGGTTTCTGTGATTTGGGCAGAAGGTGGGGAGAAGTGGGCATAGCAGCTACAAGCAACTCTGGAGCGATTGCTGTCTTCTGGGAGTGCAATAAAACGATTAGCTATAAATAGAGAAGTCCAGGAGATGTCATAGATCTTGTTGGACATGACTCGTAGTGCGCCTTCACGTTTTACAAAGGTTCTGAATTCCTTGAGTTTAGCTTTAAGATGAGCAGAATTTTGACTTCTCTGCTAATTCCATATCTTAGGGGTTCAGTACAAGACACAGGACACCCTTCCAAAACTATCCTTGTTACTTCGCATTGCTGACTAAGGACTCAGAGGTTGGTAGAGTTAGAGGGGAGAGGAAAGCAGCCAACATATAAGTGATCTCACACTTGTAAAGGTAAAATTGAATGAAGAGGGTATGTGGCGCTAACCCTTATGTAAATAAATAAATAATCTAAAATGACCAGTTTGCAAAGCTCAGAGTATCCGAAAGATGAGTGACCTTTCACATAAATAGATATATAAAAACATAAAATAATGAACTAAATAGATAAAATTCCTTAATAGCAATACACATAAAATATTGAATAAATATAAGACGTGTGTAAAAAAAAATGAAAAAATATTCAATAAAAGTGATGGTGCTAAAATAACCGTGCTAAAAATAAATATATGTGCTGGGGTAAAAATGATGATGGAGTTGGGTTAAAAATAGTGAACACGAAATCTTCTAGCAATAAAAGGTGCACAGTGCAACGTGCAAAATATGTGAATAAAGAACCAATAGAGAACCGATAAATTGGTTCATTTAGTTCATTATTTTATGTTTTTATATATCTATTTATGTGAAAGGTCACTCATCTTTCGGATACTCTGAGCTCTGCAAACTGGTCATTTTAGATTATTTTTAGATTATTTATTTATTTATTTACATAAGGGTTAGCGCCACATACCCTCTTCATTCAATTAGAGTTAGAGGGGAGACTCCAGAATCCAATCACCTGAAGGCAGGGGCAGACTGACAACTCATGGGGCCCTGGGCAATAGATTATGGGGCCCCCAGGCAATCAGATTATGGGGTCACACAGTATAAACACGCACAGTATACAATCACACAGTATACACAGACCAGTTTCTATTGGCTGAGAAGGTACACAGATTTTTACATACTGACGGGGCCCCCTAGTCCTCGGGCAGTGCCCGAATGGTCAGTCTGCCCCTGCCTGAAGGCATGTGCCTATAACCAATCTTGTAGTTGCCTGTGTCCTGTACTGTACTCAAGTCAAAATTCCTCTTTTGTGTTTCAAACACTTTATATAAGATTCTTCATTCTGAGGATGAAGCAAGTGTGTATCTTTTTTGCGTTTTAAAAAAAAAAAAAACAATTTTTCCATAAGATTCCATATCTTAGAGTAAAGGACAGGTTTTATTTTGAGATAACAGCACCAAGAGATATGCCTTCCATCCAGGGGAGGTGACCCTAAGAAAGAAGAACCTATTAAGCTGCTCTTAACCTACTGTATATGTTGATCTCATAGTTAAAATTTAAAATTAGACTTGGGAAACTTAACATTAATAAATCACTGGGACCAAATGGCTTGCACCCGAGGTTACTTGGGATACTCAGTCAAGTAATTGCCAGACCATTGTTCCTAATTTTTACTGACAGTCTACTGACTGGAATGGTACCAGCTGATTGAAGAAAAGCCAATGTAGCACCAATATTTAAAAAGTGCCAAAAATACATTCCTGGGAATTACAGACCAGTTAGCCTAACATCAATAGTATGCAAGCTCTTGGAGGAGATAAGTGATTATATACCTGATTTTAGTAATGAAAACCATATCATTAATCGGCATGCATTCCTGAAGAATCGTTCTTGCCAAACCTTCTATGAGGAGGTGAGTTGCCATCTACATAAAGGAAGGCCCGTAGACGTGGTGTATCTGGACTTTGCAAAAGCATTTGACACCAATCCTATTATAATTTGTTCATAAACGACCTGGAGGATGGGGTAAACAGTTCAATCTCTGTATTTGCAGACGATATTAAGCTAAGCAGGACAAAAACTTCTCCGCAGGATGTGGAAGCATTGCAAAAGGATCTGAATAAAATATTGGGGTGGGCAACTACATGGCAAATGAGGTTTAATGTAGAAAAATGTAAAATAATGCATTGGGTGGCAAAAATATGAATGCAATCTACACACTGGGGGGATAACCTCTGGGGGAATCTAAGATTGAAAAGGACCTGGGGGTCCTAGGCTCAGTAATGGCATGCAATGCCAAGCAGCTGATAACAAAGCAAACAGAATATTGGCATGCATTAAAAAGGGGATCCACTTAAGGGATAAAATGAAAATTCTCCCACTCTAAAAGACTCTGGTCTGGCCACACCTAGAGTATGCTGTCCAGTTCTGGGCACCCTTCCTCAGGAAGGATGTACTGGAAATGGAGCGAGTACAAAGGGCAACAAAGCTAATAAAGGGTCTGGAGGATATTGGTTATGAGGAAAGGTTGTGAGCACTGAACTTATTCTCTCTGGAGAAGAGACACTTGAGAGGGGATATGATTTCAATTTCACAATTACCGTACTGGTGACCCCACAATAGGGATACAACTTTTTTGCGGAAGGGAGTTTAACAAGACATGTTACTCATTAGTGCTGGCAACCCAATTTAAATTCCCATAGAGGATATACACTCATTTGAGTGTTTTTTTTTTTTTGTTTCTACTTTAACAAGACACGTGGCCACTCATTGAAATTGGTGGAAAAGAGGTTTAACCTTAAACTACGTAGAGGGTTCTTTACTGTAAGAGCGGCACGGATGTGGAATTCCCTTCCACAGGCGGTGGTCTCAGCGGGGGGCATTGATAGTTTCAAGAAACGATTAGATAAGCACCTGAATGACCACAACATACAGGCGTATACAATGTAATACTGACATATAATCACACACACAGGTTCGACTTGATGGACTTGTCTTTTTTTTTTCCAACCTCACCTACTATGTAACTATATAGTCATCCTGAAGATGTAGCTAAAGGAAATATTCAAATCTTCTGTTTCCAGACCTATTTTTGGTTAAAATAAAATTACAAACACAAATGCTTTCCCTTCAAACAGGTATGACGTGTATGAAGACCGTTGGCAGTATGACCCACGCTATGTTGGTGGCTTTGATGACGAGGTTGATGCACGTAGAGATCTTGCCAAAGACGATTTTGATCGGCGCAGCATACACAGTGAGCATTCAGCCCGCAGCGTGCACAGCGAACAAAGCACGCACAGTCGTCGCAGTAGCTTCAGCTCTCGTTCACAACAGGTGTGCTACTTGATAGTGTCTGTTCTTATGTATGTTGATTATATAATATTTTTTTTTACAGTGTAATTTTTCTGAACCTTCCTTTAGAGTCAGATCTACAAAAGCGATCAGGATCTGACGACAAATGTGTACAGCAACCACCCTGCTAACCCTGCCCATGGTGACTATTCCTACAGCATGTATCCGAATGAATATAGTACACAGCAACCATTGGACAACTCTCAGTATGTCTACTCAAGTGGCACAGAGTGGCAGCCAGTGGAACAAGGTATTTCTCATCAAATAAGCAGACAAACCACGGTTTACATATCCCATAGCAAATTGGTTCTTGCCATGTTAAAGTGTATGTTGATCCAAAACTTTTTTGCTTTTTTCTGGATGGAATGTGGAAGGATCTTGTGTTTCACTGCTATGTTGTGTTTTGTCGGAAAGATTTCCCCTCCATAGTATCCTGTAAAGGGGCGTGTCCATAGTATGCCTGTAAAGTGACGCTTTTTCGTCATGTTTAGAACGGTACCACAGCAAAATTAAATTTCTAAAGGAAAAATTGTTTTTTAAAACTGATCGCGGCTGTAATGAATTGTCGGGTCTCGACAATATAGATACAACTCATTGGGAAAAAAAAAGCATGGGTCCCCCCCCCGTTTATTACCAGGCCCTTTTGGGTCTGGTATGAATATTAAGGGGAACCCCCGAACCAAAATTTTTAAAAAATGGCGTAGGAGTCCCCCCCCCCAAAATCCATAGCAGACCCTTCAGGTCTAGTATGGATTTTAAGGGGAACCCTGCGGCAAAAAAAAAGGCGTGGTCCACCCCCCCCCCCAAATCCATACTAGACCCTTATCCGAGTATGCAACCTGGCAGACTGCAGGAAGAGGGGGGGGGCGGGACGAGAGCGCCCACCCCCTCCTGAACTGTACCAGGCCACATGCCCTGACCCAAAGCACCTTGTCCCCATGTTGATGGGGACAAGGACCCCATCCCCCACAACCCTTGCCCGGTGGTTGTGGGGGTATGCGGGCAGGGGGATTATCGGAATCTGGAAGCCCCCTTTAACAAGTGGACCCCCAGATCCTGCCCCCCCCCCCCATGTGAATTGGTACATTGTATCCCTACCATTTCACAAAAAAAAGTGTCAAAAATGGTAAAGACAAGAGACGGCTTGGGACAAGTCCTTTATAAAAAAATTTAAATAAATGTCCCGCAATGTAAATTCACGCCACCTGACGGACTGAAATTTACATTGCAGGACATTTTTATTTTTTTTATAAAGGACTTGTCCCAAGTTGTCTCTTTTGACACTTTTTTTTGTGAAATGGTAGGAGTACCCCATTACCAATTCACATAGGGGGGAGGCCGAGATCTGGGGGTCCCCTTGTTAACCACTTCAATACCGGTCCTATTCTGGCACTTCTCTCCTTCATGTAAAAATCATAATTTTTTTGCTAGAAAATTACTCACAACCCCCAAACATTATATATGTTTTTTTAGCAGACACGCTAGGTAATAAAATGGCGGTCATTGCATGGTATTTGCGCAATAATTTTTCAAACGCCTTTTTTTTTTTGTTTCACAAATGGAAAAGAATAACAAAACAGTAAAGTTAGCCCAATTTTTTTCTATAATATGAAAGATGTTACGCTGAGTAAATACCTAACATGTCACGCTTTAAAATTGCGCACAATCATGGAATGGCGCCAAACTTCGGTACTTAATCTCCATAGGCAACGCTTAAAATTTTTTTTACAGGTTACCAGTTTAGAGTTAGAGGAGGTCTAGTGCTAGAATTGTTGCACGCGCTCTAACGCACGCGGCGATACCTCGCATGTGTGGTTTGAGCGGCGCTTCTGAGAGCGAGCTACCGGGGACGGGCGTTTTTTTTTTAATTTTTTTTTATTTTTTGGATCACTTTTATTCTTATTACAAGGAATGTAAACATCCCTTGTAATAGGAATGTATGTGACAGGTCCTCTTTATGGAGAGATGTGGGGTCAATAAGACCCCACATCTCTCCTCCAGGCTGGAAAGCATGAGATTGGTAAAAAAAATTCACTGATCTCATGCTGACAGCCGCGATCTCGTCTTTGTTTACTTCCGGGTACTGGGCGTGACGTCATAACGTCGCGCCCGGGCCTCCGACGGTCATAGAGATGACTGGTGACCATCTGGTCACCGGAAATCTATGCTCGTCATCCGGAGGTGGGCGATTCTGTCTCCGGGCCCCCGATGGCACGGGAGAGCCCGGAGAAGTACCAGATGGCGGCGGGAGGGGGGAGACGTCCCTACCTGTTGCCTACAAGAATGATCAAGCGGCGGAACTGCCGCTATGATCATTCTTATCGTGCACAGAATCGCCGGCCGGAAAGATTGATCTCTGAATTTTGCTTGTAGCTATAGGCATCATTCAGATATCCCCACTCAATGTCAAGGACCTTGTATGACGTCCTTGGTATTGAAGTGGTTAAAGGGGGCTTCCAGATTCTGTTAAGCCCCCTTCCCGCATACCCCCACAACCACCAGGCAAGGGTTGTGGGGATGAGGCCCTTGACCCCAAAGCACCCTCCCCATGTTAAGGGCAATGTGGCCTGGTACGATTCCGGAGGTGGGCGCTCCTTTTTTTTTTTTTTTTTTTTTTTTCCAGTGAGTTTTATCTTTATTGCAGAGACCCGACAATTCATTACAGCCGCGATCAGTTTTAAATGACAATTTTTTCCTTTTAGAAATGTAATTTTGCTGTGATGCTGTTCTAAACACAGGGAAAAATGCGCCACTTTGCAGGCATACTTTAGACACCCCCCAGGCACAATATTTAAAGGAATAATTCATTTTTATTGTTTCACTTTAAGCATTAAAAAAAATCACTGCTCCCGAAATGCATTGATGCATGTCTCCTGGGGCAGGACGCAGGTCCCCAAACACTTTTTATGACAATAACTTGCATATAAGCCTTTAAAATGAGCACTTTGATTTTTCATGTTCGTGTCCCATAGACTTTAACGGTGTTCGTGTGTTCTTCCAAATTTTTTGCCTGTTCGGTATGTTTTGGTGCGAACCAAACCGGGGGGTGTTCGGCTCATCCCTAGTAAAGACAATGTCTTCTACCTGTTAAAAAGTAATAAAAAAAATAAAAAATTCATCAAGAGTGAGGGGGTAATCACTCGGCACAAGCTCCAGATAGCAGTAAAAACACAACACGGATCCTAATGCAATCTATCCAAGTCAAAGAAGAAATATATAGTTTTGGTGGGACAATTATGGTACACTTCAAAGCGTACTCAAAAATGTAAAATATTGCAGATTACCCATGCTTAAATGTGTTTGCATTACTTTTCTTCAGGCTTTTACACCTATATTGTTACCTGGTAATCTTGCAAATAACACCTTTCCTGTGCCTAGGGTACATACGCTCACTCACGCCACTTTTTATAAATGGAGCCGTGGTTGCCACCCTGGGATAGGGCTACAAACTTGTCTTTCTCCATTATATGGGGTTCAGGGAAACTAGTTTTATAGAAAATATCTTGAAAGTTAAATATCATTGTTTATATATCTGTTTAATTAACAGAAAGTGAGAAGGACATTTTGTTTCTGAAAAGATCATCTGTTACTTTCTGTACTTGCTGAAAATGTTCTTAGTCTGAAACATGAAAAATACTGTAGCCAACACTTCTAATAACTGGTAATCTGCCATATATTCAATCAGGTTTAGATATCCTTTTTTTTTTTTTTTTTTTACTGAGTTTTGGTCTAAGAAATGGCATGTTTCAAAAAAATATATTTTTTTTTATAGTTTTGTTTTTCCTTTTGTAGTTCCTTCCAGGCCCCTTACCCCAGAAAAGTTTGGCAACCCTCATGTTTGTGCCAGGTTTGGCCCTGGAGGTCACCTGATCAAAGTTCTTCCCAACCTCCCTTCAGACGGACAGCCCACACTTGTAGAAATCCACAACATGGAGGTAAAGATTTTGAATTCGCCTCTCTTGTGAATTAGGTTATTTTGGGCATTCGTAGTGCTAGAAAAACAAGTTACCTATCAATATTTTGCAATCATTTTTCTTTCCTGAACCTTTTACTGTTTGACTGACTGTCCCTGAATATTTTCCAGATTATCCTGCAGAGCTGTCCTGAACAAGAGCAGATGAGAGCGTTTCCTGGACCTCTGGTCAAGTATGTTTGTAATTGTCATGCAACTGTAGAAGTGATTTAATTTAATCTGTGACCATAGTGTTAACTCATACCTAACTCAAATTGTTTTAAGCTGTTCATCCCATACGGTAGACCAGTGTTTCTCAACCCTGTCCTCAAGTACCCCCAACAGGCCATGTTTGCAGGTTTTCCTTTTATCTTGCACAGATGCAGCTGGAAGCACCCTTCTTCCTTCCGGGGTCGCGTGCCCTGGCTCTTTGACTGGCCCGAGCAGCCAACAATCATGGTACGCGCCCTATAGAAACTGCATGATCGTGCCCTTTTTAAAGTGCGCATGCGCCAATGACAGCGCAAGCATATATGTTGAATATCTCCTAAACTTTCAGCATATCTGTAAGACCACCTTCCATTGGTGTTCTGCCAGTGACTTTTGCCCTCTATTGCTAGTGTTCTCTGTTTTTTGCAAATGGACCTTGAGCAAAAGCTGGCTCTAACCACTGTCAAAGGACACATTCCCCCCTCTGTTTATTTTCCATCAGCCATTGATGTCTAATTTCTTGATATGTAGCTTTGTACAGGTAGCCACTAACATTCTTTCACCTGTTGAACATTCTAATATGGTCTTGTTGGCTTTTCATGGTCTCCTACTGTGCTACTGCATGAGGTACATTTTTAAAGGACCTGCTTCACTTGGGTGGATTTCTGGTCGTCACCTTGGCAAGTAGAGCATCCTGCAAGTTGCCTTTCCTGGCAATTGAAAATATTACAAGGTGGACATATGTAGTTCTGCCTTCCTTTGTCCAACTCTTTCCAATTTAAAGGAGATTGCTCCTCATGCTCTGCAGTGAGATCAGTTGTAATCTTCCTGAACTACAAAGCTTGTGCTTTCTTACCGTACATCATGGGACACAGAGCCATAGTAGTTACTATGTGCGTTATAGGCCACCTTCAGGTGATGGACACTGGCACACCCTAAGACAAGAAGTCCACTCGCTATATAACCCCTCCCACTACTGGGAGTACCTCCAGTTTTTTCGCCCGTGTCCTAAGGTGTTGGTCACGAGTGAAGATGTGCTGTGCTGAGCTCCACTGAAGCAATCCTTGCTTGGGCTAGCTATGCAGCCGGATCCATTCAAAGTGTCTTTTAGGCCGAATTGAATGGTACCCGGGCCCCATGTCTGAAGAAACAAGGTTTTGCCTGTAAACGCATCTTTTTAGAGAGCTGGATCCCAGGATCCAGTACTTTTGGTATTAAGGCCATAAAGTTTTACTGGCGGGATGCTATTACAGGTCCAGAATTGTGGGTTTCCCGAGGGTCCCCGGCTCCTGAAGGTTTGTTAACGGAACCCACCGCGAAGGGTGAAGATTAGGTCTGTTGGTTTTTTACCACAGAAAACCCTGCGGTGGGAAAGGTAAGTGGAGTTTTCTAAGAAATTTTTAAATTTTCTTATGAAATGTCTCCTTTACTTTACAGTAAATGTTGTCATGCCTAAGTGTCACCACTGGGGGCTGTATAGACCACATACCTTCTCATGCTTCCTCAAGAGATCACTCTGTATCCGGAACAGCAGGCTTCTTTTTTTTTTTCTCCAGCTAGCAGCAGATCTCAGGTAAGTCTGGGGAGGGGGGTTTTCTCTTCACCAGACACCCCCCCCCCCACCTGGGCTGTACTCTCCCCTTCACGAGAGTAGGAGAGAACAAAAAAATAAATAAAACGATCAGCACGTTGCCCTACACGGCAGCTTCCAGGTTCCCTCCTCGCTATTTTTCCCCTCACTGTAGGATCAGAGGCCCACGCTCGCGCGGGAAAACGCTTAATTTTTTATTTTTTTTTAAGAGGGGTGGAGCTTAGCGCAGTGTTGTCGTCCAGCGCAGGAATGTTTTTGTTAAAAGCTCCCTTGTTGCTGCTGCAAGCTGACGGAGGGACACAAGAGCAAAGAGGGGCATGAAAGAGGTTTGACACAGGCATTATTTTTGACACATTTTACTATTGCCTCAGGCTGAGCATTCATAGCAGCGGCAGGGCTGGACTATTGCTCAAGCAGTGGATGCGTTCCTTCTGGTAGTACCTGTGATTTGTGCATTGGGCTATGGTCGGAAGAGGGGGTAAAAACACCTCAAAAAATGGCTATAGAAAGACTTCTACTTCTAGGAAGCCTAGAACCATCTCAAAAAAGATGGCATTCTCCCCCGAGAGTGATATGGCTAGTCAGAATGAGCCATCAGGGACGTCGGGTGTTGCAGCTGCTCTTAACTGCAGCCCCTGTATATATATTTTTTCTCAACCATTTTAGGCTTGGAACAAAAGATTGATGCGTTAATCGCATCCCAGAGTGGGACTTAGCGTAACAGGTCCCCTTCCATTACCCCGGACCCTCAAACTGAGGAATAGGGGGCGAGAGATGACTAATGTCTCTCGGGACCAGGAAGAGGCTGATGATGACTCTTCTGAAGAGTCTAATACAGAAGGATCGGGTTCACAAGAAAGGTTGTTGGTACAATCTCTCACTGAGTTGGTCCGCTCCACATTTTTGCTGCCAGTAGCGGAGTCAGTCGATGAGCCTCCCCAAACTATTCATGCGTTTCCTATCCATTCATTACTAAAAAAGCTTATGTATTCTGAGTGAGGGCACCCAGATAAACAGATTTTTCCTCCAAAAAAGTTTTTAAAACTTTGTCCTATGGAGGAAGAGTTTAATAAGAAGAAATGGGAGATTCCAGCAATTGATGCTGCTATATCCTCTGTGAATAAAAACTTGACATGTTCTGTAGACAATGCTCAAATGCTGAAGGATCCAACGGATAAGAAGTTGGAATTCCTATTTCAAAACAATTATTTCTCTGGCAGGTTCAGTGGTTCAGCCTGCGCTGGCAGCGAGTTCTATGGTTGAAAAACTGGTCAGCCGAAGCGCCATGCAAAAAGCTCTTGGCTAGTTTCCCATTTCATGGTGAACGGTTGTTTGGGGACGATCTGGATAAATGCATCCAAAGAGTTTCTAATGGAAAAAGTTCTCTTTTACAAGTTAAGAAGAAGTTTAAGCGTTTTTAAACAAGCTTCTTCTCCAGTGCCAGGAGCATTAGCCTGCAGGCCGTCACGACGGCCTCCACCAAGTTCAAGAGGTAAACCTCAGGGTCAACCCCAGGGACAAAAGAGGCCCTGGGGGAGGAAACCCACAAAACAAAATGCTAAAACCTCCTTATGAAGGGGCGCCCCCGCTTGCTCGAGTGGGGGAAGTCTTCTGCAGTTCTCAAGGGTCTGGCAGGAACAGTGTCTAGACAAATGGGTGGCTTCTTCAATATCTATAGGATACAAACTAGTGTTCCAAGAGTTCCTGTCTCCTCGTTTTCTCAAATCAAACATTCCCAGAGATCCAGAAAAAAAAGTCTTTTTGGCTTTGGACCATCTCTTGTCTCAAAAGATATCGGTGGTCCCCATGGAAGAGTGAGGGTTAGGGTTTTATTCAAACCTTTTCACGGTACCAAAACCAAACGAGGATGTCAAACCCATTTTAGATCTCAAAGACCTTAACTGGTTTTTGAATATCAGCTCTTTTCGCATGGAGTCAATCCGATCAGTGGTCTCCATTCTACAAGGTGGAGAACTGCTAGCGTCAATCGACATCAAGGATTCTTACCTCCATGTACCTATTTTTCCCACTCATCAGAAATAGCTACGCTTCGAGATAGAAAATCTTAATTTTCAGTTTGTAGCCCTGCCTTCGGTCTAGCTACTGCACCTCAAGTGTTTTATCTTTAGCCAGATTAAGGGCTCAGGGTATAACGATTCTAGCTTACTTAGACATTCTACTCTTGATCAGTCAGTAGCCTGCTTAAACCAAAGTTTGGTTACCACGATCGGCTACCTGGAATACCTAGGTTGGATTCTCAACCTAGAGAAATCTTCCTTAAAACAATCAAGGAGATTGGAGTACTTGGGTCTGATCATAGATACAGCTCAGAAGAGGGTGTTTTTGCCCCAGGCAAAGATCAGTTCCATAAGGGAACTGATTCAGGTGGTCAAAGCATAGAAGAATCCTTCTATTTGACTTTGCATGAGATTGTTGGGAAAGATGGTGGCTTCATTCAAGGCTGTTCCTTATGCTCAGTTTCATTCGAGACTGCTTCGTATCCTGTCAACTTGGAACAAGAAGGTCCAAGCTCTAGATTTCCCAATGCATTTATCTCAAAGTGCGTCAAAGCCTCAGTTGGTGGTTGATAACCAAGAATCTCCAAAAAGGAAAATCCTTTCTACCAGTTACCTGGGAAGTGGTAACAGATGCCAGCCTTCTGGGCTGGGGAGCAGTCCTAGAAGAAGCGTCCGTCCAGGGAAGATGGTCCAAATCAGAAATTACCTTGTCCATCAATATTCTATAGATTTGGGCGGCTAGTCTGGCCCTGAAAGCCTGGATGCTCAGATTACGGAATTGTCCTGTCCGGATCCAATCCGACAATGCCACAGCAGTGGCCTATATCCATCACCAAGGGGGCACGAGAAGTCGTGCAGCCCAGAGAGAGGTGAATCATATCCTATTGGCAGTCTTCATTCTGGGCATAGAGAATTGGCAGGCACGCTACCCCCCGGAACAGTTGTACCCGGTAGAATGGTCTCTTCACCCCATCTTTCTATCAATATGTCAAAGATGGGGAATTCCGGACGTAGATCTGTTTGTGTCCAGGTTCATCAAAAAGATCAACAACTTTGTGTCAAGGACAAAGGATACGCTGGCATGCGGAACAGATGCCTTGGTTTTTCTGTGGGATCAGTTTTCACTGATCTATGCGTTCCCTCCTGTTCTGTTGCTTCCGTGACTTCTTCGCAGGATCAAGCAGGAAGGGAAGGAGGTGATTCTTGTGGCCCAGGAGATCTTGGTATGCAGAGCTCGTAAAGATGGTGGTATGGAACCCATGGACCCTACCAGGACGGCCAGACCTCTCGCAAGTTCCGGTATTCCATCCTACCTTACAAGTGCTAAATTTAACGGTTTGGCTATTGAGACCCACATTCTGAAGGAGCATGGGCTGTCGGGTTCAGTAGTTTCTACTTTGGTTCATGCTAGGAAGCCGGCCTCCAGAGTCATATATTATAGAGTCTGGAAGGCATATGTCTCCTGGTGTGAATCCAGGGGTTGGCACCCCAGGAAATAGGTCATAGGTAGGATCCTTGAATTTCTACAGATGGGATAAGAAATTAAGCTGGTCTTGAGTACTATCAAAGGCCAGGTGTCGGCCTTATCAGTATTTTTTTAATGACCACTTGCTTCGCACTCTCTGGTTCGTAGCTTTTATTCAGGGGGTAACGCGGATTAATCCTCCAGTTAGGTTACCCCTGAACCCTTGGGACTTGACTTTAGTCCTGTCGGCGTTACAGAAACAGCCTTTTGAGCCAATACGAGATATTCCCTTGGTCATTTTGACAAGGAAATTCGTTTTTCTGGTTGCCATATCTTCTGCAAGAAGGGTATCGGAGTTGGCTGCTCTTTCTCGTAAAGAGCCATATTTGATTGTTCACAAGGATAAGGTTGTATTACGTCCTCGTCCCCTACCGAAGGTAGTGTCAGGTTTTTCATTTAAACCAGGATATCTTTCTGACTTCATTTTTTCCAGAACCTCGTTCTGAGTCACTACATTTCAGATGTTTTGTTTGTGTTGCCAGAAGGTCCTAAGAGGACAGGCAGCATTGAAATCTACTATTTCTAAATGGATTTGTCAAGTGATTGTTCAAGCTTATGGTTTAAAGAGAAAAATTCCACCTTTTTTCATATTAAAGCGCACACCACCAGGGCTGTTGGTACTTCCTGGGCAGTGCATCACCAAGCCTCCATAGCGCAAATCTGCAAGGCCGCAACTTCGTCTTCAGTCAATACATTTACCAGATTCTATCAAGTAGATGTAAAAGGTCATGAGGATATCGCCTTTGGGCGCAGTGTACTACAAGCAGCAGTATAAGTTCTTTAGTCTCTTAATGCCCTACTTTTGTTGTCTCCCTCCCTTCAGTTGGTATTGCTATGGGACATCCCACATAGTAACTACTATAGCTTTGTGTCCCGTGATGTACGATAAGAAAATGGGAATTTTAAAACGGCTTACCTGTAAAATCCTTTTCTTTGAAGTACATCGCGGGACACAGAGGTCCCTTTCTTCTTCTTTGGTATACACGTGTATTGCTTTGCTACAAAACTAAGGCACTCCCAGTAGTGGGAGGGGTTATATAGGGAGTGGACTTCTTGGTGTGCCAGTGTCCATCACCTGAAGTTGGCCTATAACCTACATAGCAACTACTAAGTGTCCCATGATGTACTTCAAAGAAAAGGATTTTACAGGTAAGCTGTTTTCAAAATCCTATTTTCCACAAGGTGAGTGCCACTGTTGTGTGCTGGATTCACCAGTCATTTTGCTCAGTTGTGTTCTGCTAAAAATTCTCCTTATTTCTTGTCTTGGAGACAGGGAGTTGATGATTCTGGCATCTGGGGCTTGCAGTAAAACTGAGAGCTGTTTTTCATGTTTGTAGTTCATTTGGTTCACAATACTTATCAGATTCTTTTCATTATATCTGCAGGGACGAAACCCACAAAGTTGATGTCATTAATTTTGCACAAAACAAAGCCAAAGAGTGCACACAGAATGAAAAGCTGATGGACCAGGAATCGGCCCGTCTGCTCTGGGATTTTATTGTTCTTCTGTGCAGGCAGAATGGGGTAAGTTGTGTCACATGATGCTGGGGACATCTTGGGTGGTTTCCTACAGTTAGTGCGTCTGGCTTTATCTCAAAGCACATAAGAGCCATTTCTTCATGATATAAGCAAATAACGATAGGGATGGCCAATAGTTATACATAACTAAAAGGATGATATTCAGTCACAGGAAGTGATGAGCATCTAGAAGAAAGTGCCGAAATTGAAATGGTAGAGGAACCTTTTCTAGCTTTCATTTTCCTCACTAGGTTAAACTAATGTTCATAAAGTATCTAATGTAGTAACGCCTATGCACATAGTTTTAGTCGAAGTACCTTGTTGGCTGATGCAAGGTTAAGCTTTGCTGATGTCTTTGCAAAATTCTTGCAAATTCCTATTTGCTTTTTCCATACTGATCTGTTTAGCTGTAAAAGTGAAGAGCTTAGACAGAGCTCATGAGTCTCTCCCTGACCCCATGTGACAACACTGGGTGCCCAAGCACCAGTGAGGAAAGTGAATGGCATCTGCTTCCCCATACCCCCAAATGTGGGGTATTTCGCCTAACTTTTCAAGGCCAATAGAGCATTATCGAAAACGAGGTGGAGTGAGGGGAGTGTTTGGGAAAGGATGAATGTGGCACAAGTATAAGAAGCTGGGGGGGGGGGGGGGGGGGGGGGGGGGGGGGGGGGGGCTTATGATTCTTATGTGCATATTAAAAACGGTTTAGTAATTTTCTACTATATTCAGCATCTTGCTTCTGGTACTACTATTCTTATTCTGTCAGGTAGTTTGTGAGTTGGAAAACCTTTTAATTATAACTTGTGGCTTTGTGTTAAATTGTATAGACTGTTGTAGGGACTGATATAGCTGAGTTGCTGCTGCAAGATCACAAAACTGTGTGGCTTCCCGGGAAATCGCCAAACGAAGCAAATCTGATCGATTTCAGCAATGAGCCTCTGGAACAGGAAGAGGAGTCTGTTGCCTCCCAGCTCTCCTTTCTTACAGATACCTTACCCATCAGTGGAGCAGTCATGGAAAAAGAGACGGAGCGTTTTAGAGAGATGCTACTGTACGGGCGTAAAAAGGTACATAAGTCTTTACAATTGAATCCGAGAGGGTTCACTACTTTATTTTAGAATCTGATAACACTGTTCCTGTGTACTGCTTGAAATTTATCCTGCCTGTGTCTTAATGCAGCAGCATCTGATCCAGTGATAGTAATGAATGTTTAAAATATCGGCTTCTTGCTTTGTTGCTAAATCACTGTTATCTTATACGTTTCCCCCAGGATGCTCTGGAGTCTGCTATGAAACATGGACTGTGGGGCCATGCACTGCTACTGGCTAGTAAAATGGACAGCCGAACACATGCCAGAGTTATGACCAGGTAGTGTGTGTGTGTGTGTGTGTGTGTGTGTGTGTGTGTGTGTGTGTGTGTGTGTGTGTGTTTGTGTGTTTTTTTTTTTTTTTTTCTCTCTGGCTTTATCAGAATCCACCCTTCTCTGGCAATGTCTTCTCTGTTCTTTTAAACTGCGATAGTCTCTTTGAGCATGTTGCCCTTTTTGTTCCTTTTACTGAAAAAGAATCGGCTTTGACCTGTGAAACGCGTTGAATGTGGATTTTTTTTATTTTTCATCTCCTTTACTTCATTTATGGGGGGGGGGGAACCCTTGAGTGGCTTTTGTATACAAGGCTATGATATGAATACATGTATGTAAACTGTAACATTGGCAACGTGCTTGATTGGTTTTATAGTTTTTGATTTTTAATTGTTAATACACTTTCTGATTGTTTTGGGGAAAAGATGTTTCTTCTGGAGGGATTGCGTGTGTATCCTATCAATACAGAGATTGAATACATTTACTACGCTGTGTTTTTTTTTTTTTTTTTTTTCTATTTAGGTTATATAATGCTTATTTTGAGGAGGGGGGAGAGGATCTAATCAAGATGAATAATATAAGGCTACCCTTCAATATGGCACCTAAACCACAAAAATTATCAAACATAATAAATGTATGCTTCCACAAACTCCACTCCCAGGGAAGGTTTTAAAGGGGGACCCGAAAAGTGAAATTTTACACGTCGCTTCCAGGTCAACAAAAAGTGGAGGGGGAACTGATGCATGTTTGCTCAGCCTCCTCCCCCCTGGTGGCACCCGCCATGCCAGTCCAGGGCACACGCAGCTTTGGATAAATGGTGGGGGCGCATGGCCCTTACCAGGGGGTATGGAAGCAATCTTTTAAAAACCTGTGTAGTGTTTTATTTTTGACACTTTTTTTTTTTTTTTCCGGGTGAGAATGGGTAGGGGTACGATGTACCCCATGCTCATTCACATAGGGTGGGGGGCCGGGATCTAGGGTCCCCCTTATTCGCCCGCACACCCAGACAACCAAAAGCCAGGGTTGTCGGGAAGAGGCCCTTGTCCTCATCAACATGGGGACAAGGAGTTTTGACCAGATGAGCTGCATGCTCGGATAAGGGTTTGGTATGGATTGTAGGGGGACCCCCATGCCGTTTTTTTTTCAGCGAAGGGGGTTACTCTTAAAATCCATACCAGACCAAAGGGCCTGGGATTGTCTGAAGGGGGAACCCCACGCCAATTTTTTTTTTTTTTCGGCAGAGGTTCCCCTTCATCCTCAGCACAGAAGACGCACCGCAAGTCGGATCATGATCTGACTTCTGGTGCAACGTCTATTCAAATCAATGGGCTCCGATTGGGAACCATTGATTTTGAATAGAGGCAGAGAAACGTGGCTAAAAGCTAGCACAGCTAAACATGCATTAACGGCAATGCAAAATGCTGATAAAATCGCATTTTTAAAGTAGCGTAGTAGTTTTCCTGGCAGCAATCCGACGTTCAGAACGTCAGTTTGAGCTCCAGTGTGCATAGAGCCTAACAGTTCTGTATGGCTGCAATAGTGTAATAGACATGAGTGCACATTTCCTGCAATTCTGCAGACCCATCCAACTGACCCTTTAGTTATGCAGATCTCAACTTTGAGCTGGTGTGTGGTAACAATGTAACGTGTGTATGTATATAATATGTGTGTGTGTGTGTATATGTATATGTGTGTGTGTGTAATTTATTATATTGTGTGTGTGTGTGTGTGTGTGTGAAACTAAGTATTTGCATGGGGTTATTTTTATAAAAGGTACCTGTTCCTTTTGTATATTGGTGAACTGCTTCCCCTGCTCTTCCAGTCAGTCACCACATACTGTATGTAACATAAATGACCACGGTAGTGCCATGTAGAGTACATTTTTGATCTGGCCATGCACATACAGTTCCATAACCGGCATCTTATGTTGGAGGAGGCATGGAACTGGGGAAATTTTGCAAAGCAGCAGACAGACCACAGCAAGCAAAACAGAACTTAATCTGCATCTGAGTGTATATTATATACCACAATTGAATAAAAGGAGAGGCGATGCCTTATACAAATGTTATGGTAAAGGTGTAGTTATTAACCATTTATAATGACTGAACTACTGTCTGTTTGTCTGATTATCTAGGTTTGCCAACAGTCTCCCAATTAATGATCCTCTGCAGACAGTCTATCAACTGTTGTCTGGAAGGATGCCCGCTGCAGCCACGGTGAGCCTCTGGAAAGTGGGCCTCTGCTTGGCAGGCTTGTATATTTAAATTGCTTAAGGCCTGGTTCACACTGATGTTATTTAAGATGCAACTTTTTAATGGTGCCTGTTCACATCGGTGCGGCATGATTTTGGAAAAGGTTTTTGTACGGTGTATAGTTCCAATTGGCCCTATAAAATATGCAAACCACATGCAAAATTACAGTCTCACTACAAAGTTGCATAGCAAATCGCATTGCAGTAGTGTGCACCTAGCCTAAAACCACATTACCTGTCTTTTGACAGTTATGCAGTGTTTGAAGTGGTTTCTTTAGAAGGGCAACAGACAAGAATAGAGTTGTGTTTAAAGGGTAACTCCACATTCGTGGGGGGAAAAAAAAATGGCAAAAAAAAAAAACATCTAGCGTGTACGATTGCTACACAAGTCATATTGTGATGGAATGTTATAAGAAATCACCTTTCCTTATCGATCTGCAGTGTTGTAGTTTTCTGGAAAACTCAATACAATATGGCAACCTTGAGGTGTTCTGTACATAGATGGCCCCCATCTATGTGATTGGCTTGCTAATTTCCCAGAAGTCTGCACTAAGGTACAAGTCTCATTTTGAGCATCCCCTGCCACAAAAATCTAATTTTTGGTGAGATACTCCTAGAGCGAATAATCCATATTACAATCGCACATGTTCCTGGAAAAAGTGCTAGGGTACTATGTGCTTTAGCAACCACCAGCTGGAGACTAGATCGTGAAAGCCACAATGAAGATCATTTTCCAGCACATCATAGATCTTCAAGTTGAGTCCAAACGGTTCTTTATTGAGATTGCAACATTTTGGAGTCCCGCAGGACCCATTCGTCAGGCATGTGAAACCGTTTGGACTCATCTTGAAGATCTGTGGTGTGCTGGCAAATATCTTTTTATTTTGACACCTAGAGGGAAATCGCATCTAAAGTGATGCAGAACTTGCCACTTCCCTCATTAGAAATCTGAAAATGCAGCAGTTGATTGATGATTATAAAATCACTCCCATTCCCATTCACTTTGCACGTGGACACAAGCTATTTCTTCAGAATAACAAAAGGCAGAAGTCTGAAGCAAATTTGTTAAAATCTCTGCAATATAGATGGATCGCCCAGAGGGGAATGTGTGCTTTTTTTTTTTTTTTTTTCTCAACAAAAATTGAGTGTCTTTGTGGAACTTGTATGTGTTGTGTTACAAGTCTTACTGACTTGTAACACAACACATACAAGTTACTGCCTTGGTGTCCTGTTTGTGGCTTTACTATTGGCTGTGATGAAGGTATTTTGATATTTAATTTTTTTTTTTATGCTTGTTGCAGTGTTGTGGAGATGAGAAATGGGGTGATTGGAGACCTCATCTTGCTATGGTATTGTCAAATATAACCAATAACCTTGATGTACCAACAAGAACAATGACTACTATGGGAGACACATTGGGTAAGTTTGATACCCTTTTAGGGCCAGTTCACACCACATGCAGTCAAGTGCCTTTTTTTTTCTGCATCAAAAACGCACGGAAAGTAGGTTATATGGTTTCCAATAATGGCAAGCAAATATCCGCTCTATCCAAATGTTTCTAAGCAGCCAGCATAATTTGTTTGATCAAAAAAAAGCATATAAAAGTCCACATGCAGCGCTTAAAAAAAAAAAAAAAAATATATATATTATTTCCAGATGGAAAAGTAGTTCCAATAGCATAGTTCACACCAGTGCGGTCAGGCTTTCCAGTTCCAGATAAAAATTGGAACTTTCTGCATTTTCCTGTACTGGAGTGCAGCAAAATGCTCAAAAATGCTCTGGACCCTAGTATAGTATGGAGAAGGAAAAAAAAACAGAAAAAAGCACCTGGAATGTCTGGAAATGCATCAAAACGCGTAAAAAACGCACATGCAGAGACGCTTTCAAAACTGATCTGGAGTGCATTTTTGTGGCGTGAACCAGCCCTTAGAGAGAATAATTCTGCCTAAAATTTTACCCTGCGGTGGAGAGAAATTGGATTTCTTTTTACAGTGATGAACTTTATAAGCAATAATTTTTACTTTTTGAATGGCGTCCATTCATGTGCCATTGTGTACAATTGTGATAGCTCTGATTTGATCACCGCTATCACTTGTTACAACAGGTCCACTGTGATTGGCCCTGTACTATAAGGTCACTGTGACCAGTCACGGAGATCACAGTAATACACAATGGCTGTGTGCGACACACTGGGGTTTATTTACTAAAGCTGGAAAGTGCAAAATCAGACTCCATTCTGCATAGAAACCAATCGGCTTTCGGGTTTTATTGAACAAGCTGTTAGGAGTTAGGAGCTGATTGGTTTCTTTGCAGAAGTGAGCCTGATTTTGCACTCTTCAGCTTTAGTAAATAAACCCCAATGTTTTTATAACCTTACGAAAATAAATATTTTGTGATAATCATATTTTTTTTTTTCAAAACTCTTTATTCCAAATTTTTCATTACATAATAATTTACATTATACATTTTTATATACTTTTACATTTCTTTATATAATACAAATTATAGTTACATTTGCTCCTTCCTTGGTAATCATATTTAACGCAAACATTTCTAAATGCTTTAATTTCCTGTTAATGTGTGCTAGTTGTTGAACTTGCATATCTGTTTCTTTGTAAGCATCCAGAGGGCTCTTAGATGCTGCTCACTTCTGCTACGTTATGGCTCAAGCTGGTTTTGGAGTTTACACAAAGAAAACAACCAAGCTGGTCCTTATTGGCTCCAACCATAGGTGAGAATACTGTAGCGCTTCAGGTAAAATGTCATAATCTTCATTTGGGAATACAGTAACAAGAAAAGTGATGAAGCAAAGGGGATTTCCTACCTGAGTTTTATTTTTATTTTATTTTTTACTACAAAGCCATCCTTACTGTCAGCATATCCCTCACTGACAGCAATACATTGGAAATGTTAGTTTTTCAGTAAAAATTATTTCCTTCTGTAAAGTGCAGTAGTGTCTGCCAGAAAAATTCAAAACTTTGTCAAAGCTGAGGGAACTTGTGGACTTTGTGCTATGAATCAGAAAAGTCAACTTGTGTCATTTTTTACCTTGGTTGGATTTCTTCTTTAACCACTTCAGCACCGGGCGATTTTACCCCCTTCCTTACCAGAGCACTTTTTGCGATTCGGCACTGTCCCTTTAACTGACAATTACATGGTCGTGCGACGTTGCACCCAAACAAAATTGACGTCCTTTTTTTCCCACAAATGGAGCTTTCTTTTGGTGGTATTTGATCACCTCTGCGGTTTTTATTTTTTGCGCTATAAACAAAAGAGCGACAATTTTGAAAAAACACTATTTTTTACTTTTTGCTATAACAAATATCCCATTTATTTTGTTTTAAAAAAACTAGTAAAAAAAATCACAATAAGCGTATATAGATCGGTTTGCGCAAAAGTTATAGCGTCTAAAAATAGGGCATAGATTTATTGCATTTTTTTTTATGTTTTTAACTAGTAATGGCGGCGATCTGCGATTTTTTTTGTTTTGTTTTTGTTTTTCTCTTCGTGACTGCGACATTGCGGCAGACACTTTTGACACATTTTTGGGACCATTCACATTTACACAGCGATCGTTGCTATAAAATTGCAGTGATTACTGTGTAAATGTGACTGGCAGGGGAGGGGTTAACACTAGGGGGCGCTGCAGGGGTTATTATGTTCCCTATGTGAGTGATTCTAACTGTGGGGGGAGGGGACCGATCGGTGTTTCTCCGTACTGGGAACACACCATCGGTCTCCTCTCCACTGACAGGACGTGGAACTTTACACACACAGCTCCACGGTCCTGCTGTTTTCCCGGGCAATCGCAGGTGCCCGGCGGACATCGCGGCCGCCGGGCATGTGCATCGGGTCCCGAGCAACGCCACGGGCGCGCGCGCACGACCCCTAGGTGGCCGGGAATGGTAGAACGTCGTATGACGTCCACCCAGGATGGGAGATCCACCTTGTGGACGTCATATGACAATGGCCGGGTAATGAAGTGGTTAAAGAGGAAGTAAAGCCTCCTTTTTTTTTTTTTTTTTTTTAAACGTAACCTGCAAGGCAAAGGCATAATGAGCTAGTATGCATAGCATACTAGCTCATTATGAATAACTTACCTGAAAAGAAAGCCCCCGGAGCGGTCCTCATCCTCGTCCTTCTCCGCCGACATCGCTACGAGAGCGGCATATCGCAGTGTTCTCGGCATGCGCAGTACGCCTGCAGGCCGCTGTCTACGGCGCATGTGCCGTAGATAGCGGTGCTCTTTCTTTTCTAAATATCTCATGTAGGTTTAGGAGATATTTATTGGACCTACAGGTAAGCCTTAATCTAGGCTTACCTGTAGGCCAAAGTTGCCCCAGAGGGTTTACTTCCTGTTTAAAAAATGCACAGAATAACAGATTTTCTTATTACTTTTTTTTTTTTTAGTTTGCCTTTTGCCAAGTTTGCAACCAATGAGGCTATTCAGAGGACTGAGGCGTACGAATATGCCCAATCCCTGGGTGCTCAGACCATCTCCCTGCCCAATATCCAGGTATGGTTTTCTGCTCTGCATAATGCTATAATGTATATATTTAGTCATTGTGGAGATGCTAACACTTTCTCTCATACCTGTACGCAGGTTTACAAGTTTATCTACGCTTGCCGACTGGCTGAGCACGGCCTCTCAGCTCAGGCCTTCCAATACTGTGAACTCATCGCAAAGACCATTCTTAAACATCCATCTTACTACTCCCCTGTACTTGTCAGCCAGCTGCTTGAGGTGACTACTGCTGCTTTATAAACTTGTATGTCTGAAATGATTTGGCCCTTTACTTTTAGGTTGACTTTAGGACAGAGTTCCACAACTGGAGTTCTGCAGTGTGTTTAGGAGGGGGGAGGGATGGGAGAGGTAGGATGTTTTTTTTTATTTTTTTTCCCCTTTCTTGCTTAAGGCTGATACTCTTGGGCCATATATCGGCTGGTTCAACAAACTGGATGACATTCCGCCCATGGGTACAGCAGCCTGTCCGACAGCAGCCAGTGATAGACTGGTTTATATTCAATGGGCCTGCTGGAAAATCTGCATACGATCAGCACTTGCAGCCATTGGCTGGGAGTGCTGATCAGTGTGTTCTGGCAGGGGCAGTCTCCCTGTCAGTCAATAGCTTAGTGAGGAGAGATTGCTGTACTATCATTGCTTGTGTTAGTACAGCAATCTGTCAGGTATGTTTTTTTTTTTTTCAGCCTGCTTGGTTGAACGAAAAAAAAAAAAAAAAAAAAACTCCCTGTGTGTACCCAGCATTACGGTGTTGACAAGAGTTTGAAAACCAAGAGTCCGGAAACCATCTCGGGCTGTCAGTAAAGCAAAGCTGGCAGTCATGAGTAGAAGTAGCAGGAAAAAAAATTGTAAAACATTTGGGATGATACATTATTTGGGATTGTAAAAAGAATAGGAGTTGGGGTGTGTATGTGGAACTGTGGGGCTAAAATCTGAGAGGTCGAAATGGGAATTGAAAACATGATCTATGTTTGGACTATAAAGCAAGGTTTCTCAGCTGGGGTTCAGTGACGCTGTTAAAATATATTTTCCACTGAGTATCAGTACACTGTTTTATGTTCACACAGAGCACCAGTGCACTATTTTTGTTAGTGTAAATGCTATCATTTATGCTTTTATTTATGTTGCATCTACAACTCGCTGACCATGCCAACTTTGCGTGAGCTGTTGATGGAAAAAAATATATTTTATGGGTTCGAGGAGGTTGCTTAAAGCTAAAAAGGTTCAGAAAGGCTGTTTTAGCAAAATCTTAAGTTAAAGGTGGTTGCTCCTCTTATAGGGGGCATGCAGCAGGCTCCTGAGGTTTTAGTCCCGCCCTCAAAGGAAAGAACGCTAAGTAAAAACTTGCATCTACCATTGGGTTATACTGTACTGTGTTCTAGAAGGTTGGACTGTTGCCAACATGTTTCAGTATGTTTCATTATGTAAAAAAATATGATAATCATTAGATTTAATGTTAATAAGAGATTAAATCTTGCAAATGCAGTTAACAAGATTACATTAAAAAAATGTAGAGGACAAGATAAAAGATGTCTGCCTCTTTGGTTTTAGTTGTCTACTTAAGAAGTGTAGTTTTTCACAGAATTTTTTATATTTTTTTGCCATCTCTCTTCCTAGGTGTCCTTACATTTGAGGTTTTTTGATCCTCAGTTGAAAGAGAAGCCAGAGCAGGAGTTGTTTGTAGAGCCATCGTGGTTGGTTCGACTCCGTCACCTGGATATGCAGATGAAGGTGAATCTCTATTTCTAGCAAAATGGAAGTGTTCCTTGAAAATAAATGAATTAGAAGAGGAGTGGAATACTGTTTTGTATAGTTAGAATATACTAACCTGTGTCATTTTTCCTTTACCCACCTAGCATTCATAGGTCGTTTTAAAAATGGCTTGGACTTCAAATGGTTCAAACAAGCTTGCAGTTGCAGCTATGAGTTCAGAGTTTTTTTTATTTCTATTTTTTTTCCTTCTCTAGTTCGCAACTAGATTTTCTTTTAAAGTGATTGTAAAGGCTCGCTTTGTTTAAAAAAAATAAATAAAAATCATACTTGCCTCCTCTGTGCAGTTGGTTTTGCACAGAGCAACCCAGATCCTCCACTTCTCGGGTCCCTCTTTGCTGTTCCTAGTCCCGCCCTCCTTTTTGAGTGACCCGCGAGTTAAACGTCTTGCAGGGTCGCATACGAACGAGTCGCAGCGGTCCCTTGGCCGACAGCCCCCCACTTCAGTGGTGAGAAGTTCTGTCTGGAGGGTCACCCGCACCTTGGATCGGTAAGTACAGTCCCCCTCGAATCCGTCACTGGCGGATGGAAGCCAACTGGTTGAAAAAATGTTAAAATCAAATGTACAGAGGCTATCCAGTTCTGGAAGGAACATCAGGGCACTGGATCTGACCTCCCTTAAGTCGGAGGCATTTAAAGCTGCTCTATGAGGGGTATTTATAGCGGAGGTGAGTGGATTCAAGAAGCAATTAACCTCCTCAATACACGATAGGGAACGGGAAGTATCTTTAGCGGAAGCAGAGTACATTAGGCGACCGACTAAGGAAGGATTACGGACTCTCAGGACAAGACGCAGGCGTATAAGGAGGTACTGACTGACCAGACTAACAAACTTAGACTTGCGCAGCGACAACACATTTTTGAGTTTGGAGACAAAAATAGTAGACTGCTAGCGTACTTGGCAAAACCAGAATATGTACCCACTTGTATCATAAATATGACCAGAGTGGGGTTGAGGTGAGCGATTCTGAGGGTATACTACAGGCTTTCACCCACTTCTATAAAGGACTTTAGTCATGCGCTCCTCCGGGGGGTAATATCTTGAAAAATTATCTGGCTGATATTGACCTGCCTCGGCTAACAAGCGAGGACTGTAATACCCTGGAAGCAGACATCACTGTGGAAGAGGTGGAAGGAGCAATATCTTCCTTTGCTCCTAGGAAATCACTGGGCCTTGATGGTATACCCTCGGAATGGTATACTACCTTTTGGAAGTGTGCTAGCACCCCGAATCTTACGTGTGTTCAAGGCAGCTAGATTGGAGGGAAAACGTCCCCCCTCTGAGAGAGGCCCTAGTGGTCTTAATACATAAAGGGGGGAAAAGACCCTAAAGAATGTGAATCCTATAGGCCTATCTCGTTGATGAATGTCGACACCAAAATTCTTGCAAAAGAATCCGGATCAGACAGGATTCATAAAAGGACGATGTGCGCAAATGAATATCAGGAGGCGCTTTGTTAACCTGCAAACTGAGCATCATAATTCAGGGGAGAGGGTAGTGGCCTCTTTAGACATTAAGGCCCCTTTCACACTGAGGCGCTTTGCAGGTGCTAAATTTCTAAAAATAGCGCCTTCAAACAGCCGCTGTTGTTTTTCCCGTGTGAAAGCCTGAGGGCTTTCACACTGGAGTGGTGCGCTTGCAGGACGCTGAAAAATGTCCTGCAAGCCGCATCTTTGGAGCACTGTAGGAGCGGAGTATTTACCGCTCCTAAAGCGCCCCTTCCCATTGAAAACAATGGGGCAGCGCTCCAAACCCGCCTGCATCGGCGCTTTGTGGACGGTTTTAACCCTTTTTCGTCCGAAAAGCGCCGCTAAAACGACAGTAAGGCGGCGCTAAATATAGCGCCTCGGTGTGAAAGTAGCCTAAGGCCTTTGAATCAGTAGAGTTGGAGTACCTGTTTGGTCTTCTGGAGATAATGGGATTTGGGCCTACATTTATATCTTGGGTGAAGTTGTTATACACAGAATCACTAATTAGGGTAAGAGTGCATGGAATTGGCTGCCCTTTCAAGGTTAACACTAGTTTGGGGCTACCCTGGATGACATCTCTAAAGCCCCATACACACGGTCGGACAATCCGCGGACCAGGTCGGTCGGATCCTGTCCGTCATACTTTGTCTGATGTTGGTTTTGCGTACACACGGTCGGACAAAGTTGTCGGAAAATCCGATCATTCTGAACGTGGTGACGTTTGTTGCCTACGACGGGACTACGTAGAGGCTAGTAGCCAATAGCTTTGGTCTTGTAATGTGATCTGAGCATGCGTAGCACTTTGTCCGGTCGGACAACCGTACACACGATCGGATTTGGTGTGATCGGACCGTGTTGTCGGCAAATCTTTCCAGCAGGAGATAAGACTTTGTCCGTCGGACAATCCGACGTACACTGTCCGATGGTGCATACACACGGTTTGATTTTTCTACAACATTGTCCGATCGGACAGAATCCATGAAAAAGTCCGACCGTGTGTATGGGGCTTACGGGTGTCACAGGGGGGAAGAGTACCTTCCTGCCTCAATCTATGAAAGGAAAGGAGCTTCGTCGCAGATAGGGGGGGGGCCTTCCTTCTCAGCCCATAAGAAATTCTTCCAGGCTCCCAGGACTGCAGATAAAGGAAACTGATCTCTCAGGTCTTCCCTGGGAAGTTCCAAACAATCTTAGTCTGGTAAGCCTAGAGCAGGCTTCTCCGGGTCCATTGACGAGACTCCTTCAGCATGAAGTTCTGCCCTCACCCATTGCTGGGGTGGGGGGACATCTTCGCTGGTTTCCAGACTTATGGACATCCTTCTTAATCGTCAAGCGGGTCCACAAATTGAACCTTTTGGGAGTAATAAAGAAGGGGGACAGGGTTCGTCCACTTCCGGGGGGGGGGGAGGGGGGGCGGGTATAATTCCTGTAAAGGTGCGGGTGATGTCTGAACTACCCAAGGTCCCCTTTAGCCTCATCCAGGAAATTGAGTTACCTGGCTCTGACTCTTTTGTGCATGCTGACCAGGTTAGTAGTTTTTCTTCTCAAACGTTGGCCCCTTCAGCAGGTTCAGTTCAACAGCAAGTAACTGATACTCGTGGCAAACTAAAATCCCTGCATCTATAGACACCCATGATCTAACACTAACCTATGTATTCCTGTAAAGAAGAAATCGGTATACATTCCTTTTTTTTTTTTCTCTCCTCGCATCCCCTCTGTTCTCAGCTGCATAAGAGCTGGGGGCAGGAGAAGCAGCAGCACGCTGATCTTCCCGGTGAAAGGCTGGAGGTCTCCCACTCAGCACAACATGGGGGAATTCCCCCTTCACATAAAATTCTCCCCATTATATCACCTCCTTCAAATTCAATCCCCCCCAGCCCTTCAGAATTACCCCCATTCCATTGGAGTCCATAGTCATTCTAGTGCCACTGCGGGGCCAACACCATCCTCTTCTGTGGTGCCTACGGAGGACCGAGGGCGAAAGTCTTTTGGTCATTCTGGTGGCTGTAAACGACCCTCGGAAGCTACCTCTCAAAGAGGACCAGTTGTACCGAGTGCTGAGCTTCCATCCTGCTTTACAGTAACGGTCGATCAGTGATCCCTACTATGGTGAAGGCGAGGAAGTCAATCTCTAGTAAGATATACCATCGTACGTTGAAAGCGTACATTTCTTGGTGTGTCGATCATCCTCGATCCTTTTCTCTGGCTCGGATCTTTAGCTTTTTTTTCAACATGGCGTTGAGCAGAAGTTGGCTTTGAGCACCATCAAGGGCCAGGTGTCTGCCTTAGCAGTCTTCTTTCAGCGACCCCTAGCCACTCGCTCTTTAGTTTCGTACCTTCATTCAAGGAGTCCGGCATGTGGCTCCGCCTGTACGTTCTTTTGCCACCATGGGATTTAAACTTGGTGCGATTTTGTTTCTTCAGAAACCTCCATTCGAGAATATTCAGGAGATTCCCTTACCTACGTTGTCCCAGAAGGTGGCATTCTTGGTGGCTATTACCTCAGCCTGCAGGGTTTCTGAGTTGGTGGCATTATTCTGTCGTAGTCCCTATTAGTACTCCATAGGGATAAAGTGGTTCTTCATCCCTGCCCATCATTTCTGCCCGAGGTTGTCTGACTTCCATTTGAGTGAGGACATTGTGTTGCCGTCCTTGTGTCCCAAGCCGGCTCATCCCAAGGAATTTGCTTTGCATACCTTGGATGTGGTTGTGCGATTCGAGTGTATCTGGCAGCCACTGAGTCCTTCTGGAGGTCAGACTTGCTTTTTTTGGTTACAAAGAGACCCAGGAAAGGGCTGGCCGCATCCTCGGCTACCATCTCCAGATGTATCGGACTGTGACTTGGGCCTATTCTATTAAGGGTCGGGTTCCTCCTTTCCCTGTCACGGCGCATTCTACTCAGGCGCTTAGTACTTCTTGGGCCTTCCGTCATCAAGCGTCAATATCACAGGTTTGCAAAGCGGCCACCTGGTCATCAGTGCATACCTTCACTAATTTCTATAAAGTAGATATTTTGGCATCTGCGGATGCTTCTTTTGGCTGCAAGGTTTTGCAGGATACGGTTTAACCACTTCAATACTGGGCAATTTCCAGCTTTCAGCGCTTTTGCACTTTCAATAAGAATTGCGCAGTCATGCAACACTGTACCCAAATTACATTTTTATATTTTTTAATTTTTTTTTTTTTTTTGCGATATAAGGGAAAAAAGAGCCGAAATTAAAAAAAAAAAAAATTCTGTTTTTAAAAGAAATCCAATAAAATCAAATTTTTCCTTAAATTTATGACAATTTATTCTGCTACATGTCTTTGGTAAAATAAAAATCCTGTTAAGTGTATAATAATTGGTTTGTGTGATCACGGACATATGTACGCAGATGATTGTGTACAGATGTGCGCAGATGATCATTGGGACATGTGATTTTACTGTTGCATGTGGGACAGGTTTTTTTTTTTTTTTTTTTTTTAAACTGTGGGGGACATGGGTGTGTGTGGGGGGGACATTGTGATTCTATACTGTGTGGGGACACTGGGCCGGTGATCAGTGTGTAAAAAGCTGTAGCGATCCCCTCTCCTCACTGACAACAGATGCAGAAGCTAGAAGGTAAAGTATGGTCAAGTATTTGTGTTTTTGGGACTCCGGACATGAGAATTAGTTTCAGCTTGAATTTAACACTTAATAGGTTTGCAGAACCCAGGCACAGTGCAGACATCACAGATAACCCCCTTGTTCTGTGTTTTCAGCAAGGAACTGTGGTATACAATACTGGAAGAACAACCCCCCAACAGTACGCCTGCAGCACGCCAAGCTCAGAACAGGATCACATTAGCCAATCAGATGGCATGCCAGTAGCCCATGAAGGGCTCCATAATACAGATAATCCCTTACTGGCCAACCTCCTCCCCAACATGATTCCTCCTGTCCAGGGTGTACAGTTGGCTCTTCCAGGTAAGGTGATGTAATGGTTTTTCTGCACTCACTATTTATAATCATGGTTATCACTCTTTGCAACTTTTGAATGGATACAGCTTGTCCATGCCCAGAATTCATCACTTGCAGCTTTCACAATGATGGAAATGTATTTCTGAAAACCAAAGAGGAGCCAGTATCACTTTAAGGCTGTTTGCCATTTTCCTACCTAAGAGCAAATATTTCAAGTGGTTTGCGGTTCTTTTTTACCCAGAAAGCCCTTTTTGTGCCCCTATGTGATTTAGTTTTACTCTATTGGTTATTTAACTTCCTGATCTTAAAGTGGTAAAGCCTTAAGGTTTTTCACCTTAATGCATTCTAAAGCCCAATAGCTAGGTTTAATTCAACTTTAAGTATTCCCCCCTATTACGTAATTTTAGTAAATCTAAAGATTATACAGCGATTTGTACAATAAGATTGTATAATGTATGACCACCCTAAGTGTGCTTATAAGATCGAAACGGTATGAAATTCAGTCTTCACTCTTTCCATTTTTTTTTTCACATTTTCTTTCTCTCCCTCTCTTCCTCTCTTTTAAAATAGCAATTCTCTTCTGATCCTCTATTCTATATTCATTTAAAAGCATTTTTATACATGAGCTTTTATAATTTTTCTGCTTTCTAGGTCCTGAACACACTGCTGCATATCAGCCCCCTCCAGTTAGTGAACCTTTCTATCCCGTCACACAGCAGACTTTTGTCCCCTCACCTGGGTTCTCCCCTCCAGTGTCTGGCCCAGGATTTGGGGCTTTCAGCAGTGACCCTGTACCTACTTATACCCCTGCTACTATGGAGCCTGCTCCCACCCCTCCACAACCCACCGAATTTACACCTCAAGAGCAGTGGAACCAGGAGCCAAGTAAGTTAAAAGCTGTCACTTACCTTTTTGTTCTAGTTTTATAAATCTAAATAGTTAAAGTTGTTGTAAACCCTTACATATACCCATTGAAGTGACTGGCCTTAGGTGGTACACAGAGATGAAACGGGTCATCACTGATAAGTTGTGCCTGTTTTACCTGCAGTCTTCCCTTCTATACATCCATTCCAAGTGCAGGACAAGTCTGTTTATTGGAGGAGAGCAGGCTGAGTTCCCAGCATAGCTAGAGAACTGACCACGATGTGCTCTCCTGCTTAGTGTAGTTTTTAATAAGAAAGCAGAAGGACTGGCAGGGCCACCAGGGATTTCACAAAAAGGAAGAAATACAAAAAGAACACTATACTTCTTCATGCAAGTACATGGTAGAGAAAGCACAAACTGTATCAGGAAGATGAAATGTTGGGTTTACATACTCTTTTAAAGTAGAACTAAAGGCAAAACCGTTTTTTTATGATTTTCATTTTTTTTTTTTTGGACGAAGAGTCATAACCCCTGTCAGGTTTTTTTGTCCTATTGGGGAGATTTCCCTTCTTGTCCCATAGCTAAAACGGGAAGTGAGAGGAATTCTGGTTGTCACCAGTGTTCCTATTTATAAGTTTTCCAATCTGTTAATGTTCTTGGGATCCACAATTTGGAATTCATCTTTAATTTCACAGATAATGGTTAACATGACAAATACAGACTGCAATAAAAACCTCCACAGGGGTTCTTGTCCCTCTCCACTCTATCCAAAACGTGAAAAAAATGCCTTTAGGTAGTATTGAACACTTGGGATTGCAAAGTCGCATGACAAGTCATACCACATGATTTCCAATGAGTACCATTCATATCTGTGCGACTTCAAAGTACTCCCTGTACTACTTTGGTCCGACTTTGGTGCGAGTTACACAGGCATTCCCTAAAATTGCGTGACTTTGAAGTCGCTGTAGTGTGAAAGGGACCTTGGGTTTGTCTGCATTCTGGAGAAGTAGTAAAGTAGACCGGTTTGGACAGCAGCATTGTCAGCCTGGGGAGAGGGAGTTGCAGATTTAGGTGGATTTGACTAACAAATTAAAGCTAAACTAAAAACTTTTTTTGTTTTGTTTGTTTTTTTTTTTTTTGGGATAAAGGTTTTGCATAAATAAAAGCTGACCATTTTAAGCACCCCTGTTAGTGTTTTTTCTCAACCCTCTAACTGCCACTTTGGACAGCTTGGTCTGTTAACCACTTGTCGACCACCCACCGTCGTTATACGTTTGTTCTTTGAATGTGTATACCGTTGTTATGGCAGCAGCTAGCTGGTCGTCTGCTTTCAGATAAAAGTGGTCTCAGCGGCGGATTTGGCGCAAGATCACTTTTATTGGGGACAGGAGAGGGGGGACACCTCCAACCATGATCCGGTCGCCTCTGCCGCTTACCGAGACCATCAGTAGCGGCAGAGACGATCGGGTCCTCCATCAGAGGCTGGATGCCAAGTGAGGGAAACATGGCCCCCGCTCGGCTCTATACCATTGGATGGCGGAAGTGACGTCAAACGTCACTTCTGCCCAAAGGTCTTGAAGGGGATTTTATTTTTATTTTTTTTTATTTAATTTTAGTGTAAATCTGAGGTCTTTTTGTACCCAGATTTCATATGAGGTCCTGTCATGCTTTTTTTCTATTTTCCTCAGGGATGTTTATATTCCTTGGTATAAAAGTAATTTTTTATTTTTTTTTTAAAACGGTGTAAAAATAAAAGGTAAAATAAAGAAGGAAAACCTTCTTTTTTTTTTTTTTTTTTTTTTTTTTTTTTTTTAAACGCGCCCCGTCCCGACAAGCTCGCGTGCAGAAGCGAACTCATATGTGAGTAGCGCCCATGTATGAAAACTGTGTTCAAACCACACGTGAGGTATCGCAACGATTGTTAGAGAGCAATAATTCTAGCCCTAGACCTCCTCTGTAACTCAAAACATGCAACCTGTAGATTTCTTAAATGCCGCCTATGGAGATTTTTAAGGGTAAAAGTTTGTCGCCATTCCACGAGCAAGCACAATTTTGTAGCGTGACATATTGGGTATCAATTTACTCAGCGTAACAACATCTTTCACAATATAAAAAAAAATTGTACTAACTTTACGGTTGCCTTATTTTTCTATTATTTTTCCCCAAAAAAGTGCGCTTGTAAGACCGCTGCGCAAATACGGTGTGACAGAGTATTGCAACGACCGCCATTTTATTCTCTAGGGTGTTAGAAAATATGTATGTTTAAGGGTTCCAAGTAATTTTATAGCAAAAAAACATTTTTTAACTTGTGAACAACAAATCTCAGAGATGCTCGGTCCTTAAGTGATTAATGCATTAATGTTCATAGACAGCAGGTGTGTAAATGGCTTGGAGAGAAAATCTCTGGTTTCTGAGACCTTACCAAGGTATTTTGTCTTTTGCATATGTACAGCGAAGGCTCGTGATTTTTTTTTTTTTTTTGCTGCTGAGCCTTTACTCAGCAGAGGATCAAATCCCATACGTTCAACGCGCAGTACCATATGCTCCTTTTCATGCCTGAATCTGGTAACATTAGAGAACATGGTTCCAGCCATCTACCAGTGGAAGGAGACAGAAGTAGAAAAACTGCAAGTCAATTTGAAAAGTAACTTAGGAGGTTACCTCATCTTGTATTGTAGTTTTTGTATTCTTCCTCCAGGAAGGACTTGGCATGGATGTGGACCCTCGTATGTGTCCAGTGGGGTGAACGGCCTCGGATGGTGCACTGGGATGGGGCAGATCTCCCTGCATGGGCTTTACTTGCATATCTGCCCTCTTCAGCTTTATATATTATTTAGAGCCCTTTCACACTGCCAGCTGACCACATTAGCGCTTTACCGTTGTTTTAGCAGTGTTTTTCGGCCATTAGTGGGGAACGTTTAACCCCCGCTGGTGGCCGAAGAAACGGTTAAATGCGCCCGAAAAGCACTGCTGCCGAATCGCTTTGCAGGTGCTTCGGCAGCGGTGCCCATTGGTTTCAATGGGCAGGGGCGGTGGTGGAGCAAGGTATACCCCGCTCCTAAACCACTTCAGATGATACTTGCAGGACTTTTTCTAATGTCCTGCAAGCGCACTGCTCCAGTGTGGAAGCACTCAGGCTCTCACACTGGGGTTGCAGGGGAGGCATTTTTTAGGCGCTTTACAGGGGATATTTTTAGCCCTTTAGCGTCTGAAAAACGCCTCCCAGTGTGAAAGGGGTCTTAAAACGTTCAGATCATGTTAGTTTTTCTCTAGCTGTTCAGCGCTGGAAGTGTAGTCTAGGCATACAGCCAAGACAACTGATTGGAGGAAAGGCGCGCACACACCCCCTTTCCTCCATAGGTAGAGACTTTCAGAGCTGTTTAATTGTTCAGCATTTTGCTAATCTATTTATAGCATCCTCCCCAACACAACTCTGGCTGCTTTTATCTTGGTTGACAGAGAACTTGTCAGAAGTTATCAGGATAACAGAAGATCGGAGCAGGAGACAGCTACGGGACATGGTACTTTTGAAGAGAGATAAGAAAACACTGCAGATATATGTGCCCAGCTCAAATTTCATGAATAGGGTTTACATCCACTTTTAACATCGTATTTGAATATGCAAAGTTCTATCGATTGCATCACTGAGCCCTTTAATTGGGGTTGTGTGATCACTATAATCTTTCCTAGGGTTTAGGATTTATACAGCAGTATAAACTTGTATGGCTGGTGGTGTAACGGGCCATTTTGCTGCAAATGCAGACAGCTCCTTCATGAGATGCGTACGTTGCAGCACTAATGGGCAGGAATATGGCCTGTAGATGTGGGTTCACGTCTTGCTCTGACGCCTATACCTCACTGGGTATGTTTGGGTTCAGTACTATGTATATGTTAAAAATATCAGTGCATCTTTTACACAACCTTCCTAACAGAACAGCTATAGCAAGTCAATGTAATTGTTCTTTTACTACTACAGGCTCAATCTCCTGGAGTAGGGATCTGCATAGCTTGCCACCACATTACAATGTGCCGTATGAACTCAGACTTCCAACTTTGGGCAGAGCTCCTGTCATGAAGTTGCCAGGTTTATTTTTTTTTACCCAGTTCCTTTCCAGACACTCATAGCTGCCATAGCAGCATTCAGAGGGGAGAAAGGTCATCGGTATGGGCATATGCATTTTGGATATCTCTAAAGAGCGCTATAGATTTGAGATCAACCTCTAGTTTGCTTGTTCTGTTCTGGAGCCCAGATAAAGGCAAGAAGGCATTGAAATATGCAATGATGGAAGCCTACCAGGCATCATCGCTGTTTCCTCTGGAAAACCTTAAAGCTCATTCAAACCGAGCAGGGGCCTTTTTCTTGGGCTTAAAAGGTCAGTGCTTCTCCTCCCCAGATCTGTAAAACGGCATCCGGGTCCAGCTTCCAATCCTTCTTGAAACATTACTGACGAGCCTGTTCTCTAACCAGAAACAGGCTGTCTGGAGGACGGTGCTTAAAGCTGATCAGGTAGTTCTATTTTGTCCTCTCTGTAAGCTGTCCTGGAAGATGAATGGGGGAAAATAAGAGTTATTACCTTTTTTAACTCATTTTCCAGGAATCTTCCAGGACAGTGTCAGTTCCCTCCCTTGTTTGTATAAGTCTAATGATGTAATCCTAAGCTGGTGTCACTATGGGGAGTTTTTTTTATTGTGTTATCTGTGCCTTCGGTTATTAATATCGAGGGGCTACTGCCTGTGGGAGGAGCCTCTCTCAGTAAGACATCCTGGAAAATGAGAAAACTGATTTTAACTTGTAAACGCCAAATCTCAAAACGAGGCTCGGTCCTTAAGTGGTTAAAGTAAGTAAAAAAAAAAACAGAATAAGGCTTAGTTCACTCTACTATCATGTGCTTTTAATGTGATATTTCAGTGCAATTGCGTAGTGCAACTTTGACGCGGTTTTATGGAGCCAAATCGCACCAAAGTAGCACGGGAACCTTTTCCAAAATTACAATGCACAGAGATGCATTGATGTGAACGGACACCATTGAAAATGTGATTTCCCTTGTCATGTGATTCTGTGCAATTCAAGTTGCATCAGAAATTGCACAAGTGTAAACCAGCACTTCACCAAGTGAAAATAAAGGAAAAAAAGCCTAAATTAAAGCATAACTAAACGCAAACATTTTTTTAGTTTTGGATAGAGTGGAGAGGGATTAAAACTCCTGTCAGTTTTGGTTGCTGACTGCGCCCATTAGGGAGATTGACCCTAATGGGTGAATCTCTAATTGTCCTGTTTACCATTACCTTTGAAAGAGCAAGTAAAAAAAAATCCCACGTTTTGGGTTGTCCCCAGAAAAGTAAGAGTAGAAATCTTCCAATGGGGACACTAGTACAGGTGACCTGGGGGTCCCCAAGGATTTCTCTTAATTTGCAGGGAATTCCCCTCACTTACTGTTTAGCTATGGGACAGGAAGTGAAGGGAAATCTCCCCAATGAGACAGATGAGCAGATTTGGGGGGGGGGGGGGGGGGGGGTCTGACAGGTTATAATCCTCCTCCTTTTGCTCTCTCCAAAATATAAAAAGTTGTACCTATAGTGCTACTTTTAAGACACAGTTTATACGTATTGGTGAGCTGCAATATTTTTTTTTTTCTTTTGGGTAACGCTTTTAGTTCTACTTCAATCTGCTAATTTGTGGGTTATTAGAAAAAGCAGGAAAGCTGTATGAAACCTGTTTTTGGATACACGAACCTGTACTGTAATACTATTGTGTGTAATTCAACATGTTTTTCACTGTGTGATCTACTCTTTAGCAGTGCAAAGACTACCACAGAGCTCTCCCACGAAAACCACCTTTCATGACCCCGGATTTGACTTCTATGGAGAAATGGCTAAAATGGTGATTTATTTTTTATTTTTTTTAAACCATATGAACAGTTGAATGGTTTATACTGCCCATTTGTTTCACAAGAATTGTATTTGTTCTAATTCAGAAAGATCACAAAGTCGGACAAGGTGATGACGAAGGTATTGTTTCAGCATACCTGGTGCATACTATAGAACAAGATTACACAGAGAATGCATACCCAGTATAATAGAGAGGCAGTAGGAGCAGCACATGGGGGCGGGGGGGTCCTCGATCACTCCTAGGGGTGCAGTCTTCCATGCATAGAGAATAGAAGTGGAAATTAAGAATAAGAGACTAGTTTTATATATTGATGCAGTGCCGGTGACGTACAGAGGTATGAGAATTTGGTATAAAAATGTGGTGTTGTGATTGGAAAGAGGGTGGGTAAGAAGGGGTGGCTGGGTATGAAAATGGTAAGTATAGGAAGTGAAGCTTGAATGGAAGGAATTATTGCAAGATGAAGAGTAATTAGGAAGGGACAGGTAGTGAGGGGAGAAATGCAAAAGGGGGGGTTTAGGGAAGGGAGGAATATATATACCCTCCTCCACAAAGCTCCTAACATTTATAGGGCCAGAAGTGAGTCTCCAAGGCCAAATGGACATGCAAGATATCCAAGGTGACCAGTCCCTTAAGAGTTTGTCATCAGAGTCTTGGAAGATGTCAATGTTTTTATTAATTATTGTACCCTGTTAGAATTTGCACTACTTTGTCATATTTAAAGATGGGTGACCGCCATGCCTATGTGATTATTAGGCTGCCCATGCATGGATCAAACTGGGTGAATTTTGATTTATGTATGGCCTTTATGGTTCAAGAGAAGTGGAACTATCAATTGACTTTTCATGAACGGGCTTGTTGAAAAATTTCCACTTGATCAGCATATGCAGCCAATGGGTTGCAGGACTGGTTAGTTTATTCTGATGCTTGGGGTATTTCACTGTCAAAATGCAACGAAAGAATGGGAAGGATTTCCTCAGCCGCCTCAAATGTATGGATAGGGAAATCGGCTCATCTGGCTGGCTGAACAAAAAAAGCTGAGCCATGCATGGGCAGCTTTAGCGGTGTGCAAGTATGCCCTGCGACTGTTTTGTCCCTGTCTGTGTACAGACGTATTCATGGAAAAGGGGTAGCTAAACTTGATGCTTCCTATTGTACATTAGGTGGCAACGTCATTGGTTTTGTCTGTGTGATGACTGAAAGATATAAGGCATAAAATAACAGATCTCAGTTTGTGGCTTTTAATAAAGATAATTCTTCTGTTTTAACAGGCCCCTGGACAGAGATCTAGGACTGTGTCCCAGTCATCATCTCACATGGTAAGATTGGTTTGCATAAAATAGGAAAACTTTTTAGTTTTTGACAGGACAGTTTTTTTTTTTTTTTTTTTTCCCTTTTAGTTTTCTGGTCCCATGAACGTCCTTGATCAGAATTTGAGAGTTGTGTTCATCCTGCTGTCCTATATTAACCACTTGACCTCCAGAGAATTGAACTCTTCATGACCAGGCCATTTTTTACAATATGGCACTGCGTTACGTTAACTGACAATTGCGCGGTCATGTGACACTATCCAAATACAATTTGTCATTCCCCCCCCCTACAAATAGAGCTTTCTTTTGTTGGTATGTGATCACAAAAAATACTATTTTGAAAAAAAAAGGAGGTGGTAGAAGCTGTGGAACATGTTACAGCGTAGTGTTATGCTGATGGCCATTACAAAACTCAGTGCAGCATTTTTAATTAGTTGAATAGTTTTTGCCTATTGCTGTAAAATAGATGCATGAGTTAAACATGGCATTAGACCTGTTTCGTAGGTAGTGTGTGTGTGTGTATATATGTGTGTGTGTATATATGTGTGTGTGTGTGTGTGTGTGTATGTGTGTATATATCTATATAATTTTTTTTTTTTTCTGCTGTAAACCACATCCAATAATAAAAAATAAATCTAATTTCTTCATACATTTAGGCCAATATGTATTCTGCTACATTTTGGTAAAATAATTATTCGTATTTTGATTGGTTTACACAAACGTTATAGCGTCTACAAACTATGGTGTATATTTATGGAATTTTTTATTAAATTTTTTCTATTCTAGTAATGGTGAAAATCCGCAACTTTTAGCAGGACTGCAATATTCTGGCAGACTATCGGACACTGACACTTATTTTTTTATTTATTTTTTTGGAGACCTGTGACACTAATACAGTGATCAGTGCTAAAAATATGCACTGTCACTGTACAAATCACTCTAGCTGAAAAGGGGTCTAATATCTAGGGCGATCAAGAGGTTTAACTGTCCAGCCAGTGTTTTTGTGTACTGTTGGGTGCTTTCACTAAGGCAAGATATGGATTTAGTTCCCTGCTTTGTAGGAACACAAAATCCACCCCGTGCCCCTTGTGTGTGTATATACGCGATTCTGCACAAGATGTCTTCCCTGTAGCAGTAAAACTGCTATGGGGTGGTCTTTAAAGCGGAGTTCTGCCATGGGGGGGGGGGGGGAGAATCAAGTCGTCACCCCAGCTTATCTTTGGATCGACTGTCGGGTGCAGCCGCCGCCATTCCAGGTAAGGGATCATGGCTGATTCCCCAGTGCGCATATGCAAAGTGAAGTGCACCCCCCCCCCCCCCCCCCGGAAGGTGTGCAATGTGGCACCAGAAGGTGTGCAATGTGGCACCGGATGGGAGGAGGAAGTAATTAGGCGGAAGTTCAACTTTTGGGTTAACTCTACTTGTTTTTGAACTATTAATGCTTCTGATGTAGTTTGGAGATTTGTGTACAGTGCCCACTTTAGCCCTATGATACCTTTGCTGTTACAATAGAAGGATTTAGGGTTTAGGGGGAGTTGGATGCCACAGGCTCAGCAGTGACTGTATAACTAAAAGTGGCACCAGAATTTCACAGCCTATCCTACCTCTTTTTTAGCCTTATCAGGACTGGAGAAATTCCTGTTATGTCTAAGGAATACATTGGTTTGGCAAAATTAATGTGCTGGTATCTGCAGGTCAGGTTCACCATGCTCATATAATTCAATAATGTTGTTCTAAAGCCTGAAATGTTTTTTTTTTTTTTTTTTTTTTTTTTTTGATGATTAGCGACGGACACGGACCACCTCTGAGTCCTCTACCCACTCGATTGGATCAACCAGAAGGAGTTCTATAGGTATTCAGCCTTCACCCCCTCCTCCAGCCATTCCTGAAACGGAAAGGTCCGAGGCCAAGAAAGAACCCAAGGCCAATTACCCATCACAAGGGGTAAGTGCTTTCCAGTAGTCTATCCCGGACTCCTTAGTAGGTATTTATCGTAAGTGGAACTATTAAAGAAATTCCCATAGATGCTTTAGGGCAGTGGTCATCAACCCTGTCCTCAGGGCCCACTAACAGGCCAGGTTTGCAAGATAACTGAAATACATCACAGGTGATATAATTTGCTGCTCAGTGATTGCAGTATTCTAGTCTGCATCTCCCCAAGGTAATACATAAAACCTGGCCTGTTAGTGGGCCCTGAGGACAGGGTTGATGAGCGCTGCTTTAGGGTATTTGGTGACGAGCCCAATGCTGAGGAGGGAAGGTACTTGAGGGCTTTTTTACCATTGAAAGTAAAGGTTTAAGACCCTTAAACTTTATTATATATTTGGAAGAAAAGGAAATTAACCTATTTTCAGATATGGTAAAATGACAAAGGCATATCTAAAGTACATTTTTCACACTGTAGTACGTAGCTTCTTCTACAGCAGCTTTTGTTGCCTTATTTTATTATTCACCTACACTGTGCCGGTTTGTTAGAAACCCATGGTCTTTTTTTTATGAGGTAGGGCTGTCTCAGAAACCAAAGCCCCATTGAATACATTGGGGTCATTCTCAAATTGTATCAACACAAAATGAACGTCACTTGAGGTTCAATGGCCGCACAGGGGAAGCTGGGTGGAAACTTGCATACAGCTTCCCCTGTGCGGCCATTGAACCATATTCAGGTTTAGTTGCCACATTCCAAGCCTGTAGTTCTCACACTTGTTTCTCTCTAAACCATTTTGTAGGGCAGTAGAAGTTGGTTTCCTTTGAAAATTGGCTGGCTGATGGGAAAAGGAAAGAACGAAGCCCACTTACCTGATGACAGGAATAAGTCTGTAAGAAATCTTGCCTGTTAGTGGTCTGTGTGCAGCTATATGCACTTTATAGCAGCTTTGACCTTCTGTGCTTTGTCTGTGATTCCATCCCTTCATTTCTTGTCTTAGTGCCACTAAATTCCAAACTATACAGTAATCCGATAATAACTAGAAGACATCTAATCAGGGGCAATCCATTGTGCAGTAAATTTATGGTGGTCACTGAAGACATCTGATTTGCGGGACACATGTTGTGATTGTAAAAATAAATACCACATCCATTTCAGGTTGTCTTTTTTTTTTTTTTTTTTCTTGCTGGGGTGTCCAGAGATGTTAGTATAGTAATTTCCCTTTCTTGAAACGTGGAACCACACGGTTCAGTGGCCACTCGGTTCATGAGCACCTGTGAAGTTTGGTTAGAACTAGATGAAGCTATGAAATTCTGGCATTTTTGTATTTTTTATTTTTTTGCATGTTAGTGCCTTTATGGTTCTGTGAATTATTTTGCTGTTTTTATGCAAGTTGCCCTTTTTCATAACCGGAATACACCAAATTCAAATTTTTTTATTTTTATTTGTTTTGAGAAAGATGATCAAAAATAAGCATTTGTAAGAATCTGAATATGCAGACTTAAGTTTTTTATAGTAATGTAGCCTTACTCCTAGACAGAATTGTCACCCCATTGTTAAGTTGTAAGGCTCCCATCTCAAACTGACCTCATGAACCTAGGGTTGATAACTGACCTTCTATCAGGGCTCCTGAAGGGTAAAACTGATTGATTTATTCATCTTTTTTTTCTTTCATGTAATCCTGTCATTATTATTTAAAATTCAGGTGGGAAATAGATGTCCTCTATGGTAGCCTTACAGTGGCATAAGGATGCACAGCTGTTACATGCATCTCCGTGCCATCAGTCCTGTTGCTGTCTATTGGGATGCAGCGACTGCCTGGAATCTGCTTGCAATGTGATATCCATGCGGGTGCATGGTCCCGAACACAGCCTGGGTGCTTAGGAGGCCCTAAATGTTTAGAAAAATATGAATAAAGGCATGCAATTTTAAAAAAATGGCATTCATGTACAGAATACTGTCATTACAGGTATTTACCCCTTTTCTACTAAGGTACTAAAGTTCTGGTATTCAAGGGGAAAAAGCAAGCTCAGGGATGCTGCTGCAGCTAAGAGCTTGGTATTTTTAGAGCTGGTGATTGGATGTCTGATAAGTGATCAGGCAGCTCAAGAGCCACTGAATCACTTTTTTGGGGATCTGAAGGTGCAGCTTTCCCTCCACTGCCATCACTTGTGGTGGTTCCTGAGCCCTCATGGCCCTCTTCCATGTACTGCTTTACTTCTGGGTTCAGAGCCGTCATTCCCTGGCTACTGTGGCCGGATGATCTATGCTGATTACCTGCTGCGGAGGGCAGGGAGGAGACATTGGGGGCCTAATAGACTCCTGATGTCTCTATAAAGGGAACCTGTCACTTGCTAATGCAATCATATAGTGGGCTTTTTGGCACCCTTGTGGTAGCAATAGAGTTAAAGGGGGTTGTAAAGGTTCATGCTTTTTTTCACCTTAATGCCTCCTATGCATTAAGTTGAAAAAACATTTGCCGCTTGCAGGCCCTCCAGCCCCCCCCCCCCCCTCGTTTACTTACCTGAGCCCTCAAAAGTCCCACATTGAGAACGCGTTTGTCGGCCCTGTCTTCCCGGCTGTTCTCGGCTCTTCATTGGATAGATTTATAGCCGCGCAGCCATTGGCTCGCACTGCTGTCAGTCAACTCCAATGACGCGGGGGCGGGCCGAGTCTGTAGTCAGCGGCTTATGGACGCCAGTTACAGGACTCAGGAGCGTGCCCACAAGCTAACCCCCTTGGGAGAACGCTTCCCAGAGGGGGTTAGCTAATGCGGGGGGAGCAGAGATCGCCGCCGAGGGACCCCAGAAGACGTGGATCGGGGCCACTGTGTGCAAAACAAGCTCCACAGTGGAGGTAAGTATGACATGTTTGTTATTTAAAAAAAAAAAGGAAGCTTTACAACCCCTTTAAATCAAGAAAATGCATTGAAAACAAATTCTAATAACATTTTATTTAAATGGGGGGGGGGTGTGTAAAAGCACCCCTGTACACACCCCAGTGCTAACCTAGGGCATGTATGTAAATATAAATTGCGCCACACATGTGAGGTAATGCTGTGAATATCCGAGTCAGTGCAATAATTCTAGGGCCATAATAAAAGGTTATCCTTCAACGGAAAACTTGTGAATGCTTTTAAAGCATCGCCTATCGAGAATTTTGAATTCCATAGTTTTGCGATTTTATGAATTTCCCAGCCTCATCCAACTATTGCAGCTATTAGGAAGTTTATCAAGGCAGTCTGCATTCTCCGTATTACTAAACAGATGCTAAAGTTTGATGGGCTCATAGTAGCTTTGCCGCCTTATATTTTTTGAACTCCAGTGTTATGTCATTACTATTCTTGGCTTTATAACTGTCCTCCTTGCAATCTCACGCATCCTGCTGCTACTGGTGTGTTCCCACTCCAGCTCTTGCATCTCTGTTGCATGGTGAATATGCATGTACATCTACCATACCCTCTGAAAGCTGAATGAGGTGCATACTACAGTGATCACCTCTAGATTCCAGGTCCGGTTCCAAGCAGCTGCCCTGCGGCATAGTGAACATAGGATCACTTGTTTGGCACCGGCGCCATTTCTCAAAAAAAAAAAAAAAAGTGCAAGGTATTCTCTGAATGCTGTTTGTGCTGAGCAAGCGGCTGGCCTAATCTGTAATGAGCACAGGCAGTCACTCGCTCAGAACGGGACCCGGAAGCTAGCAGTGATCACTGTAGTAGCAGTGCCTACAGTGGCTTCCCGCTTCCAGGTAAGACACATGTATACTTTGGTCACAGGCAGAAAAAATGTATCTATGCATTAAAAAAACAGTACCTACACTTCAGCTTTAAATGATTTACCTTAGCAATAGTTTTCCAAGTTGCACAGTAAGCTAATTTTTTAAAATCTACATTGCAGATCGTGTGGGACGAGAACAAACAGCGCTGGGTGAACCTAGATGAGCCCGAGGGAGAGGAAGTGAGTGCACAGCAGTTTTCTGGGGTTTTCATGTTGTGTTGGAGGTTCCAGGTCTGAGTAATCGTTTGGAGTGTGTGGAATAGCAACAGAGTATTAAAACCAGAGCAAAGATTATTCTGTGCTAGTATAGATTTTTTTTTCTCATCTGGCTATAGGTTGTTTGGGTATTTTGTATATCTATTGCTATGGCACTGTATCTACTTCTTCATTTTTTTTCTAAGTGTTAGAACAGCATATTGGTGTCTGCTATCCTGTCTCTGTGACAACCATTTCCTGTGTCTCGGGTAAATCTCCTAATGGGGTCACAGACAGTAAAAATAAATACATTTAGCTCTCGTCCATTCTATGCAGAAAAAAAGTCTGACATAAGGGTTTTAAAGGTTAAGTTTACCTTTTTACTAAAAATAATAAATGCATGTCTTTTTTTTTTTCAGGTAATAAAGGGCAATTCATTTATTTACTCTGCAGCCTGTGTTTTTAAATTCTGACAGCGGGAGTGGGAAGGAGAACCCCCACTTGCTGTCACAGGGAGGTTAATGTGGGGTGGGGGGGGGGGGGTCGGTGAAGAGGAGGCAGAAGCTGTGAAACATGTTACATGTTCCACCCTAAATATAGATGGAACATGCCACATGTTCCAAGCACTCCATCCTGCATCTACTTAAATGCAACTCTTAAAAACAAAAATAATGGATTTTTTTCATAGCGCTAGTGTTTTGCTGATGGTCATTTTATTTATATATATATATATATATATATATATATATATATATATATATATTATATATATATATATATATTACCATATGTTCTGTTTTTTAGAGCAAGCCCCTGCTTCCACCTCCGTCAATTATGCCGAAAAGACCTCAGTCTGGACCAGGTGGACCCGGAGCTCCCCCAAACCCTTCAGTCAATATGTTCTCCATCAGAGCAGGTAAGGGTATCCTCTTGTCTGAACAGGCTCTTTTAAAATGGTGCTGTGTCCTTAGAATCAACTAAATGTTTGCAATTTGTTTGTGAAAGTACAAAAGACAGCAAATTTTTTTTATTTTTTTTTTTTACATTAAAGCTCTATTAAACAAAAACATATAGATGTGGTTGCATTTGTTTTTGTAAGGCTTTTTATAGGCTTTTTCCCTCCGTTTTCACTGATCTGGCCAGTAACAAACCTCCTATATTAGACTACACTATTGATGGAGGAGATACAGAGACACTTTTGGACAGTAGCATTGTCAGTCTGGGGGAGGGGAGTGTTAGATGCACTAGAACAGGTGTCTCCAAACTATGGCCCTCCAGTTGCTGAGGAACTATAATTCCCATCATGCCTAGTCATGTTTGTGAATGTCAGTTTTACAGTGCCTCATGGAAGAATCCCTGCACTAGAAGAATAAAATACACTAACGCTTCAAAGCCAAACTCCAGCTAACACATTTTTAAGCAGTTGCAGCAACAGTTTTACATAAAAGCTGATTGTTGTAAGCACCCCTGTCAGTGTTAAATGGTTTGTCCCAACCTTCTTACATATTCGGGACAGTTAGTCTGTTTTTTAACAGAACAAACTGTCAGGATCACCATGTGAAAATATAAGAAAGGAAAGCCTAAAAAATAAAACAAATGCAGCCATTGCAGCTAAGAATCTGTAAGCTGCAATATAATAAATGTTTGTATTTTGGCTTTAATGGCGCGTTAAGGATAATTTTCTAAAAGAATCACAGTGGGGCTCTGGGGATATGTAATGCATAGGCCTCACCCTAGCACACTGATAAATTAGAACTTTTTTAGTGTATAACCAGTGAAAGACCCCACTTAGTATATCGTGCACATGTGAATTTTATAAACAAAGCTGGTTTTGTGTGATATGACAAATCTGGAATGGTGATTTCTTTGTCATAACGGATTTTTGAATGTGTTTTTTCTTTTATAGGAGGTGCCAGAGGCCGCTATGTGGATGTGTTAAACCCAGGTGGCAGCAAACCAGCAAGTACTATGCCACCGCCAGCTGATCTTTTTGCTCCGCTTGCACCAATGCCCATCCCATCAAACCTCTTTGTTCCTAACTCAGGTGAACAGTGGTTGCCTTATGGTCCTGAATGTAGGCCCTTTCTGTTTTTTAAAGCTGAACCCTGGGCTTTAAACATGCTTGAATCTTGTGCTTTGTATATTCTTTTCAGTTCTGTGCAGTAATCCAGTGTGAAACTTTGCCTATGTACAAGAGCTTTCTGTAATAAAGACCCGTCACTGCTGCTCTTTCCTTGTGCAAGGTGACTGGTCTGGTCTCTTCCCCCTCCTGTAGTTTTCCTGCAAGCAGCATGCAGTGGGTTGAGTCTACTGGGCCCCTCCCATAGCTCTACTCACTGTTGGCACTGCTCCTTTTGCAAGTTAATATCTGGGTTTGTATTTGGCAAACACAAAGATTTGCATGAATTTATATCATTTTTGGCTATTAAGGAATATATTTAAATTTAGGTTTTGTGCCTTGAACTTTAAAAAGTGAAAATTGGTATGTTTCAGTGAGGATCCATTTTTATATATTATGGTATAACTTGAAATTTTTTGTGATTTTTTTACATTTGTACACTTTTTCTAGTTGCAGTCTTTATAAAAGACAGCATGGTAAATATATTATTTTTAGAACACATTCTAAAATTGCAATATGAAATAGTATAGATCCACACTGAAGAAAAGAGAAACAGTAAAGCACAATCATATTTTAACTTCTTCAGATCCGCGCTATAGCTGAATGACAGCTACATTGCCGGGAGGGCATCAATAGACGTCCTCCCATGCTCGAGCGGCCTGCGTGCCCCCTGTGATCTGCGAGTCTATGAAACTCGGCTGATCACAGATCGGAGTAAGGGGTCGATCCCCACCCCTTACCACGTGATCAGCTGTCAGCCAATGACAGTTGATCATGTGATGTAAACAAAGCCGGTAATCGGCTATTTTTTCTCCTCGCGCTGAAGCGTGTGGAGAAAATAAAAAGCCGATTACCAGCGGCTGTCAGAGGGACATCGGTCATGATCAAGGAGAGCTGCTCCCAGCTTATGTGCCCCCCCAGTGCCACCTGCCAGTGCCCACAGTGCCTCATCAACAGTGCTACCCATCAGTGTCATCGATCAGTGCCGCCTTATCTGTCCCCATCAGTGCCGCCTCATCAGCGCATATCAATGAAGGAGAAACTTACCTGTTTGCAAAATTTTATAACAAACTATGAAACATGATTTTTTTTTTTTTTTCAAAATTTTCCTCCTTTTTTTGTTTAGCAAAAAATAAATACCCCAGCTGTGATTAAATACAACCAAAAGAAAGCTTGATTTGTGTGGGGAAAAAATTATTAAAAATTTCATTTTGGTACAGTGTTGTATGACCGCACAATTGTCATTCAAAGTTCGTCAGCGCTGAAAATTGGTCTGGGCAGGAGGGGGGTTTAAGTGCCCAGTAAGCAAGTGGTTAAGCTCGAAGCACTTCAAACCAAAAGCACTAAACAAACTCACTATCCCATGCATGTCTAAAAGGACTAACAAAATGGCAGACAATCGGCTGCACTTGAACTGGATATGTCTTTAAACTGAAGCCACTAATGGAGTTGAAATATCAAACATCACCGATCTCAATCCCAGTGCTGCAAATGGTCTTTTTAACATTGTTTCTTTTTGTTTCTTTTGTTGTGTTTCATTGTTTCTAACAGTTCCAGAAGAGGATCAGCCCAGCCTTGGCTCAGATGCAGAAACGGTACAACCTCCTGACCAGCCAGGTCTTGGTAATCCCACCCAGACACAGGTGAGTTTGAGCTGGCATTCTTGATGTGCAATTCCAGCTACAATTTTATTCTTTAGTTTTAAGTACATCAGAGAAGGGTTGAGAGCTCTCAGGGTTGTCTGTTCCTATTAGAAAGTGAGGAGAAATCTTCCCGTTGTGACTGATGTCATTGTTACAGAAATTGAGTGAAAATCTCTCTAAAGTTGACATGGCAACATAAATCTAAATTATGTTCTAATCCTCCCACATCCTATGAATAAAATAAAAAAAAATTTTCCACTGAGGGACACAGGCATTCAAAACAGTTGGATTATACTGCCGCCTACACAAGTCTGGGACACTGGCAAACAGAAAAATTGTAAGCCAGTTCCCATATAACTGCTTCTGTACCCAGCAGGTCACAGTTTTATGCTGGTGTCCTAGAAGGCTGAACACCCTTTTCTCATTTCTGCTGACAAAAATCCAGATATTTTTTTGCTAGCCTGTTTTCTCTTAGTGGATTTTTTTTTTTTTTTGCTTTACAACTTCAGTCAAGATTCCTTGCTACATCGTTGCTGGAGCTGGTCTCTATATAGCAGATGTGTGGATCAGCATTTCTTCAGCACTATCTTTGGAGACTGTTCCCAGGCCCCTCTAGACTAGATGTGCACAGCTGGCCCAGAAGGTGACCTTCAGACACCCGGCTCTTCATTATGGTGCTCTACAGTCCTGCATATACTGTGCTAGCCATGAAGGGCTTTTCAGGTCCAGGGCCAAACAGTGACCCTGTCTTGGGAGACTTGATTAAGGTAATTTGGACTAAATGGGAGCTATCTCATGCGCCATACATGGACTTTAAGGTACTGGAACATGTTGTAATAAAAATACGCCCACACGGAGAAATGTACAGTAAATAGATTTATTGCTTTTTCTTAAAAAAAAATACAAAACTGAAATATCTAGGCATGTATAAATCTTACTAATCAGTTGTACAGTTGTTAACATGTTGTACAAGATATATGTCACTATTTTTGTATATGTTATTTTGTTTTTTTGAAAATAAAAAATGTAACCTTTAAAAAAAAAATGGGAGCTATCTCTGAGCACCGTTTCCCACCACCCCCAGTTTTACTGCGGTAAGTGATAAGGACTGACATCCACTGGGTGGAGCGACACATGCTTCGCTCTTTCTCTCATTCAGCCTACAGAGGGCACCATCCTGCTGCTGCTCCTTCTCATGAAGCACCATGTGGATCTTTTGTCTTTTTCCACTGCCTGCCTACAGTTACTTGGTCACCTCCAGTTACCTTAGCCCTGGTTCACACCAGTGTGGCTTTGAAATCTTGCCACTTCAGAGAGATTTCAAAGCTGCAGATCAGTGCAATTTGCACCTGCGACTTAATTTAACAAGTAGTGCAGACATGAGACGGGCCAATTTAAATGGCTCAGTTGCCACAATGGGGTGTGACTTGTCATGCAATTTGGAGCTGTCCAATCGCATGACAAATTGCACCGGTGTGACCCAGGGCTTACTGCCTCATCAGCACCAGCTGCCTGGGTTTAGTAGCTGAGCCCGTGTCTCAAACTGGTACAGCTGCACGGAAGCAGCTAAATAACAGAAAATACAGTCTAACTTCCATGGGTCAGCCCATACTTAGTGGTTCTTTGTGTGGTTATCTGGTATCTGCTAAAGGAACTAGCTCCTTTTCATTTAGAACCTAAACAAAGTTCCATCCTAGCACTAGAGTCCAAAGAGTCTTTAAGAGCAAATGAGAACACAATAAAACTTCCACTAAAGAGAAGTCTGATCCTGTAGGATCAAGATGAACTTTCCAAGTCCCTAAAAATTCACCAAGGAAGGGGTCAACTCAGTATAGTGTGCACTGTGTCATGCGGCTCCATTGACCAGCGGAAAGACTGACCACTGCAAAAATATAAATGGAGAGACAGAGCGCACCGGCTCCTAGTGCAACACAGTTCAATGATTAGAAATAAAAAAGTGACAAAGTATCGCTGTATGCTCACATTGTGTTCTATAAACAAGCGCATCTGTGACAAGCTGTAGTGGCTCTCCGGCATGAGGGTCTCCAAGTTGCGGGCTGACAGGGCTCCAGGGTGGGCTGGCATTCAAAAGTCCCCCATGTATGAGCGTGCAGCCGCCGACGAGCTGCACATGAGCTGCCCACTCCCAGCAGAGATCTTCCGATGGCAGGGAGACTCGTGCCGAATACAAGTAATACAGCTGGTGAATGATGCTAAAGGTTGCTATGACAATGTGTTTCAGAGGGCGTTGCCTCCTTCATGTACACATTGTGTTCTCAAGGGGGCCCTTAAATAGTATCATTCATGTTAATTTTCAAGGCAACTTGGTATACAATCATAATGTATATCCCATATCACGGCATGACAATCGTTTTTAGCACACATCATAGAAGGGGTTTGTGATATGGGATGTGCATTACAATTGTATACCAAGTTGCCTTGAAAATTAACATGAATGATACTATTTAAGGGCCCCCTTGAGAACACAATGTGTACATGAAGGAGGCAACGCCCTCTGAAACACATTGTCATAGCAACCTTTAGCATCATTCACCAGCTGTATTGTATTCGGCACGAGTCTCCCTGCCATCCCTAACAGCTATGTGCTCCTTGTGGAAGCATTTTGTCTGAATGGGTTAATAGCATTTGGATGCAGAGGACACCTTGTTTGACCCACAGACTAACCCCTTGTCCCTGAGACCTTATCCATATACTCCTCATTATCACTCTTGTGCTGCTTCTGCACAAAATAATATAGTTTCCATGGTGCATGATGGGACTTCTTGCCTTCTGTCCAAGTGGTTTAGTAGTTGTACCATATCTGGACACTCACTCCCTTCCTCAGAAGGATCATCTGTCCTTGGGTTCCAATAAATCTCCAGTGGTACAGAGTACCCCTCAGCATCCCTTCTCTTTAGATGGACTGTCTGACCTACAAGGTTGACCCATACCAACCCTGGCAGTCCCTTTCCTAAAAAAAAAAGTACCGGGTTCCACAGCATCCCTCAAAGGCAACTACTACCTCTGTGTTTTGGGCATTGTGTTCACCCTATTGTCCTTTCTGGACTACCTTGTAGAGTGAGGTTTTTGGACCCTTGCACTGGCCACCATTCTAAAGGGCCTAGCGCTTGCAAGATTCAGCCAGATGGGGTCTCGCAAATGTTTTTTGTTGGTAGCTACCTGGCATTAGTGGGCAAGGCTTTTCAGCTTAAAGTGGAAAAAGGTACATACTCTCTATGCTGCAGCAATGAGGGCATGCTGCAGCTGTCCTCCGCTGACTCCGAGCCCAAGAACTGAGTGATCACATAACCACCGATCACTCAGTTCTCAGTCGGCTCTGAGCAGAGAGCGGTGACTGTCAGTCACCACTCTCTCTGCTCCTCCAGTGCTCACTGCAGTGTGCCGTGCATGGGAGGAGAGCGCAGCTGGCTTTGGCTCTTAGCCGAGCGCTGAAAGCCAAAGCCAGCTGTCAGTCGGGAAGCTGGGTGGATTCCAAAAATATGCTTGGGGTCCTTCCAGAGCCTGGAGCAGTAATGTGACTTCAGGCTTTAGCTCACTGTCGGCTCATTCTAGATCTCAGGAGTTCAAAAGTAAGTGCACTCCTGTGACTCAGAAGAGATGTATGACTAAAACGGCTTTGATCTCCCTTGCCTCAATAGTTTTCAGTCTCTCATGCTGTGGGGTTGATTTTCTAAAGACAAAATAAGGCTGTTGACTTTGCAAGGGAACTTTCCCTTCTCTTAGTGAAGCTCTGCTGGCTTACATCATTTTGTCATGTACAAGCAAAAATACTGTTTTTATATTTGCTTTGCATGCAATACTCTGCACATGAATTAGTGAATGTATTGAAAATTCACTTTGCAAAGTTAAGATTCCCTTGCAAAGTAAACAGCCCATTTTCCTTTAGGAAAATCAAACCCTATGCCTAAGCTGAATTATCATCTTATTTTCATGACCCTTCAATGTTTGAATAATATTGTTCATTTGACCCAGTCGTGTTTTTTTTTTTTCCTCAGTTTTTAAGTGCAACTTCTGGATCTGATCTGCCACCTTCAAACTCAGACGACTATCCTTCTGGAGAGGTATGCTCTAGATTTTTCACACTGGTTTTGAAATCATCTAGCCATCTTCATGTAACCTAATGAGTCTTTAACACTCATTAACAAATACATGACAAGCAATCACTAGAGGAATAAGCAATGCATCCCTTATTGTATTAGATTGCCTGCTCTTGTGTGAAAGCCATTTTCTGCTATCAGACTCCCAAAATATCCTTACATGGATAGTATGCTTTGCAAAGGGGGTGAAGATACAGCCAGGTTTTAATCTTCCTCTATTAATGCCACTTTTCAGCCACGTGCATTCCCATATATTTAAAATGGCCTTGAAATTTTATTTTTAATTCCTCATCGTTTTTTTTAGCCATAGATTTCTCTGTTATATGGTCTGCACTAAACGTGTATTTGTGAGGCTGCAAATTTGGGAGCTGCCACTGTTGTATTCAAAGGTGCAAACTCCCAGGCTGTCATCGGTGAGTTACTGTCCCAGAACAAGCATGCTGCCAGTGAAGTCTGAAATGCTGCTTTTTGCAGGTCAGTTACTCAAGTTATGAAGCCAGGATCAAGATGACCATGCCTGAACATACACCTTTATAAACAAGTCAGCAATGTGATCTTTCATGTTTGCTTTACAGAAGAAAAAATATTTTGAAAATTTCTCCCTAGAAGCTGCTGTAAGCTGCAGTGTTCAGTGCTGGCAGTTCAGTAGCCCTTTTTTTTTTTTTTTTAACTAATAGATACCTATGCACCTCTTTTGTAAGACCTAGCCAGCTATTTAAATGTCAAACATCTTCCTAGCAGTAGTTGCCTGCTGTAAACATTTATACAGTATGCCAGAAACAACTTAAAGTGGTTGTAAACCCTTTACAACCACTTTATACTACAGGCAAGCCTATAATTAGACTTACCTGTTGCTACACTGGATATCTCCTAAACCTGCACGGTTTAGGAGATTTCCCTGTATTTGCATGTGTCGACGTCATCTGCACATGCGCACTGAAGCAACGTGCCGTTACTTCAGTTGTACTGTGCCGTCACCGGCGGCTCCCGCGCGCATGAGATTTACAACCACTTTAAGGGCTAGGTTTACCTTTGTTCACCTTCTTTTATTATAAAATCCAGCTCCCCAATGTACCAAAATATAATTTAATGTACTTATTTTGCAGAAATAAAATTTCTACACATGCTTACCTCACTGTCCTTATGGCTGTTTGAAAACACTTCTCTATTACTTCTGCCTTACTTCCTGGGCAGACTATAGGTCATGTCCACAGAGGAAGGAGTAGACCAGCTGATCTCATTAGCACACATCCTGCATCATCTACCCTCCTACCTGCCACACACGTCTAGGTGCATATTTTTTAAATAAAATGGAATCGGTCAGTGACCACTGTTCTCACTAAATACAAATACAGGCATCGATTTTTTTTTTTTTTTTTTTTTTAATGTATTAAAAAAAAAAAAATTTTAATTACGGTAACTTCTTCCTCTTGCATACATTTGTCGGTGTGCTGAGCGGTCAGCTGTAGTACTGAAAACAGAAGTGTCTCTGTAAAGCTCACCATGCACTAAACCAGGGGTCTCCAAAGTACGGCCCGCGGGCCACATCCGGCCCGCCAGGCCATTTCTTCCGGCCCGCAGCTGGAGTCCCTAGTCCACCTGTTAGTTGTGGAACCTGCGCTGCATATTTTCCCCCGGCAATATGCAGCGCAGGTCCCGCAATTCTTCCCGGCGTCTCACTGTGTTGGCTGCTGGGACCACGGGCATCCTAGCAGCCAATGAGATGTTTTAGTGCAGACCTGTTGCCACCTCCCTGCTCCCGCCTTGCTGTTAATGAGTAACGAGTGTGTAATACCAGCGGGGCGGGAGTCGGGAGGTGCAGCAGGTCTGCACAGCCAGTGTAATATGCTGGTAAAGTACACACGCAAGGAGGGGGAATGATGTGAGATGGTTACACTCGTTCGGGGGGTGGGTTGAATGGCTCTGATGGGGACACAAATGTGGGGGGCTGATGACTCGGATGGGGACACAAATTGGAGGGGGGGGCTGATGACTAATGGGGACACACATGTGGGGGGGTGATGACTCTGATGGGGACACACATGTGAGGGGGCTGATGACTCTGATGGGGACACATGTTGGGGGGGCTGATGACTCTGATGGGGACACATGTTGGGGGGGGCTGATGACTCTGATGGGGGACACATGTTGGGGGGGGATGATGACTCTGATGGGGACACACATGTGGGGGGGCTGATGACTCTGATGGGGACACAAATTTGGGGGGCTGATGACTCTGATGGGGACACACAAGTGGGGGGTTGATGACTGATGGTGACACAAATGTGGGGGGGTGATGACTCTGATGGTGACACAAATTTGGGGGGAGGGGGTGATAACTCTGATGGGGACACAAATATCTGGGGGGTCTGATGGCGACACAAATGTGGGTGGGGGCTGGTGGCTCTTATGGTGACACTAACATGTGAGGAGGGGGGCTGATGGGGACACAAAATTGTAGGGGGCTGATGGCTCTAATAAGGACACAAATATGTGGAAGGGGAGGTGATGGCTCTGATGGAGACACAAATATGCAGGCGGGGGTGGGCTGTGATGGGGACACAAATGTGCAGGGAGACTCTGATGAATGATGGGGACGCAATGTGTGGGGGGGTTCTAATGGGGACACCAATTTGTGGGGATACCCTGATGAGTGATTGGGACACAGATGTATGGAGACACAGATGAATGGGGAGACTGATGGGGACACGGATAAATGGGGAGTCTGATGGGGACACGGATAAATGGGGAGTCTGATGGGGACACGGATAAATGGGGAGTCTGATGGGGACACAGATGTATGGGGGAGACTGATGGGGACACAGATGTATGGGGAGACTGAAGGGGACACAGATGTATGGGGAGACTGATGGGGGACACAGATGTATGGGGAGACTGATGGGGACACAGATGTATGGGGACACAGATGTATGGGGACACAGATGTATGGGGACACAGATGTATGGGGACACAGATGTATGGGGACACAGATGTATGGGGACACAGATGTATGGGGACACAGATGTATGGGGACACAGATGTATGGGGACACAGATGTATGGGGACACAGATGTATGGGGACACAGATGTATGGGGACACAGATGTATGGGGACACAGATGTATGGGGACACAGATGTATGGGGACACAGATGTATGGGGACACAGATGTATGGGGACACAGATGTATGGGGACACAGATGTATGGGGACACAGATGTATGGGGACACAGATGTATGGGGACACAGAGATGGGGACACAGATGTATGGGGACACAGATGTATGGGGACACAGATGTATGGGGACACAGATGTATGGGGACACAGATGTATGGGGACACAGATGTATGGGGACACAGATGTATGGGACACAGATGTATGGGGACACAGATGTATGGGGACACAGATGTATGGGGACACAGATGTATGGGGACACAGATGTATGGGGACACAGATGTATGGGGACACAGATGTATGGGGACACAGATGTATGGGGAGACTGATGGGGACACAGATTGATGGGGACACAGATGTATGGGGAGACTGATGGGGACACAGATTGATGGGGACACAGATGTATGGGGAGACTGATGGGGACACAGATTGATGGGGACACAGATGTATGGGGAGACTGATGGGGACACAGATGTATGGGGAGACTGATGGGGACACAGATGTATGGGGAGACTGATGGGGACACAGATGTATGGGGAGACTGATGGGGACACAGATGTATGGGGATACTGATGGGGACACAGATGTATGGGGATACTGATGGGGACACAGATGTATGGGGACACAGATGTATGGGGAGACTGATGGGGACACGGATGTAAAGCCTCATGCACACTGGAAGTTTAGCCCCGCTGCATGATGCTCCAGCATTTAGGTGCCAGCAAAGAATACAGGAGCACCATCCAGTCCTGCTGTCAGCAGTAAGTAAAATTCTATTCTTCTACTGTGGATTTATTTATAAATGATTTTTCCGGCCCGCGAATGTGTGTAAAATATAGAATGTGGCCCTCGAAGTAAAAAGTTTGGAGACCCCTGCACTAAACAATCAGATTGTACAATCTCCTTTAGAACTTCCATCAACTATGTAGCGCAAGGGCCTGTCTGATTTGATACAGAGTGAATGGATCGATAAGTGGGTCCTCCTATTCCATAGTTTTGGTAAATCTAAAGAGCGGAGCTTGGTGCATTTTATTTATTTTTTTTTACCGTAAATTCTGGTGTGGAGCATTTCTAAACTGTAAGGCAAAGCACACATTTTTAGTGCTGTTGGCTGTCTTTTTCTTAGGAAAGTACATGTGATTAGCACAGGGCCAATCAGCACTGTCCAGACATGTTCAGACAGAGGATAAGGGGAAAATATAAATCCTACAAGCTTTACTAGGAACTGATACAAGTAACAAGGCTGCTATATTCTGCTGATGAGAAAAGATATTTAGCCGTTTATATTTACTAAAATAATTGCATTTCCATGTTCTGTGTACTGTGGGAGACCAGATATGGTGAATGAGGTTCTGGGTTTAGTAACACTTTAAGGTAGAAAACAAAAACTATTCCTGTGTACGCATTTAATGAGAACAGTGATTACTGATTTGATTTCATTTAAAAAAAGTGCACCTGGAGGTGGGTGGTAGGAGGGTAGATGATGCAGGGTGTGTGCTAATGAGGTCAGCTGGTCAACTTTCCTGTGTCATGACCTATATTCTGTCCAGGAAGTAAGGCAGAAGTAATGGAGAAGTGTTTTCAAACCGCCATGAAGACAGTGAGGTAAGTATGTGTAAAATGGAAAGCTTTGTGTTTTCTGCAAAAGTACATTAATGTCATATTGGTACATAGGGAGCTGGAATTTAGAAAAAACAAAGGTGAATTTAACCTTTAAGTTAACTTTGTTACAAGGAACCTGTTTTATGGGATAAGCCCTGTCCCCACCTGTTTTCTCCTTGTTTAATATGAGTGTTATTGGGAACTAAATTACTCTCACTGGATTTGGAGTGACAGCTGGTTAGGACTTAACCTAAATGTTATAACTAAATCAGAACAGCTTTCAGAGCAGGGTTTTCTTACTATTAAAGAGAGAAGCAGACAGTCACCCTGATAGCTGCTCTGGGCAGTTCTTTTATTTATTTTTTTACATACAGGAGATGCAATCTCCAATAGGCAGGCACATTACAATATACATACAATCGGGCAGTTCTTTTTTAGTTTTAATGCATCATACACATGGGCAAAAAAATAAACGCCGCTTAGAAGCATTTTTCATTTTTTTTTTTATGTTTTTGAATGCAGCTCTGTATTAGCATGTGTTAATGCACATTGTGGCATTTATTCTATTTTCCCACCTCACTTGTTTAGCTACTGGCAGAAAGATCCAGCATAAATAGGATTTTTTAAATATACCCATGTGCACGCTGCCCTAATTTTTAAAATGGCAAATTAATTCTGTTTAGGCCATTTCACGTTGTACTATTATTGAAAAACTATAATCTGCCAAATAACTTATTAGATACCCCCAGAGTGTCAGACGTTTTTTTAAGGAGTCAGATAGCCAAAGGCTTTGTGTTCAATCCGAAATAATGCAATGCTGGTTTTTATTTCTGCTTGTGTATCATATTTTTGCAGTATTGCGATTGATTTGAAAGCCTTGGAGAATGTGAAATGCAAAGCTACAAACTGCATGATCATTTCTTGTTTTTATTTTTTGTGTGTGTGTGTTTTTTTTTTTTTTGCTTTTATTTTTGTAGCTTTCTCGATCTAGTTCTCTGAGTTCCTTATCTCGAGAAGTAAGCCAGCATATGAATCAGGTACCAGCAGCTGGCCACCACCTTTTTTATGTTCTCCTGCAATAGTTATGCACTATTTTTCTGTATATTTTTTCACTAATTATGCTTGCAACCCTTCCTAACCTGTTTTAGGTGTAAGGGAACCAGTTTCAGTCTCCTAACTATAATGTGTTATATGTTACAGTTTCAGACTTTTAAAAAAAAAAAAAAAAAAAAACTTTTACTCCTTTTTAAAGCTAAAAATCCTGACAAATGGACACCCCAGGATGTTTGCTATTACATTTGAGGTCCTCTAATTTCGTTTGTCTAAATTCTACTTATTTTAAAAAGTTGGTAAAAGGACATCTGTTTTTTTTTTTTATATTGCCGGTCTCCTAATTGGCAAAATTTCCACTTCCTACCCTTGTGACACTAGGAACATGAGAGGGTTCATGTGTCACCAAGATCAGAAGGAGAATCTAAAGATCAACTTAAAGTGTAGTCTAGCTACAGCCACTCAAATTTAGAATATGTGCTTTTCTTTTTTTTTTTTTTCTGCTCCCATCAGAAAGAAATGCTACAACGACATGTCCTTGTGATGCCCTTTCACTAGGCCAGGAAGTCAGGCTAAACCTCCCCACATGGGCAGTGCTATAAAAAAAAAATTGCAAAGATTCTAACCCTTCCCCCCCCCCCCCCCCCCCCTCCTGTATCGAATTTGTGGGAGAAGCAATTTAACACTGCCGGCCATGTAAAACATTCAGGCAGCCTCATCTTCGATGTGGGACCATAGCCATTTGACTTTGTTTACTGGTTCATCCCTGCAGTTTAGAAGCGGTGCTTGGTTAAGTATCCTCTATTTAAAACTGGTATTGTAAATGTGTAAATTCTCACAAGCCACCAACCATGCTTCAGGAGGAAGGTCAGTAGCCGTTAGCGGTCAGCCTGATGTCATGTACTTTTCTACACAGTTCTTCCAGATTGTCAACTAATTTATTAACACTGCACCATGCATGCTGATAACCCGAGTGCTGCACTCACCCTGCGCATGAAGAGTTCCTGTGATACTGGACGGTTTTTCGGGTCTCCTTCCTCATCGCCTTTACTTCACTTCCATGGCAATGCAGAAGTGATTTGCTGACAGAGCCAATGTAGTCATTGATTGCACAGCTGTGCAGTTTGCTAAATTATCAGGCAGGTTTTATTGTCTTAAAGGAAACATCTGCTTACCCACAACGGTTTAAATAAAAGCTTATACTTTGTTTGACTAAGACCCCTTTCACACTGGGGCGTTTTTCAGGTGTTTTTCAGGCGTTTTTCATGCGCTTTAGCGTTAAAAAAAGCACCTGTAAAACGCTTGAAAGAAGCCTCATCTGCGATTCCAATGTGAAAACCCAAGTGCTTTAAGAGCCCTTTCACACTGCCAGCGCCCGAAAAACGTCCGTAAAGCGCCGCTTAAACTAGCGGCGTTGTTTTCGATCGCTAGTGGGGCGCTTTTAACCCCTGCTAGTGACCAAAAAAGGGTTAAAAGCACCCACAAAGCGCTGCTGCTACAAGCGCTTTTCAGGCGCTTCCCATTGATTTCATTCCCATTGAAGAGTGGGAGTGGTATTCACCGCTCCAAAAGCGCTGCAAAGAAGCTGCTTGCAGGAATTTTTGACGCCCTGCCAGCGCAGCGCCGCCTCGGTGTGAAAGCACTGGTATTGCAGTTGCAGCTTCTTTCGGGTGCTTTACAGGCGCTTATTTTACCGCTAAAGCGCCTGAAAAACGCCATAGTGTGAAAGGGGTCTCAGTGTGAAAGCACTTGGGCTTTCACATTGGGATTGCAGTTGCGGCTTCTTTCATGCGCTTTTTTTAACGCTCAAGCGCCTGAAAAACTCCTGAAATACTCCCCCAGTGTGAAAGGGGTCTAAGACTACTTTCACACTGGGGTGGTGGGAGCGGTAGCGGTAAAGAGCTGCTAGTTTTAGCGGCGCTTTACCGCTTTGCAGGCGCTTCGACAGCGCTGCCCATTCATTCCAATGGACAGGGGCGGTGGAGTATTCACACCGCCCCAAAGATGCTGCTTGCATGACTTTTTTTTTTTTTTTTCCTGTCCTGCAAGCGCACTGCTCCAGTGTGAAAGCGCTCAGGCTTTTACACTGGGGTGGTTTGAGAGGCGCTTTACAGGTGCCATTTTTAGCGCAAAAACGCCTGTAAAGCACCTCGGTGTGAAAGGTGTCTAAAGGAAAGTTTTCCCACTCAATTTAGCAACATTGTAGAAAGTTGTCGCTACTTCTACTATATATCTCACGCAGTACCTTAAGACCCCTTTCACACTGGGGTGCTTTGCAGGCGCTACAGCGCTAATAGCGCCTGCAAAGCACCCCAGTGTGAAAGCGCCTGCAATGCGCCCTGAAACGGCGGCTGCTGTGTGTCCAGTGTGAAAGTCCATTAAAAAAAACTCCTGCAAGCAGCATCTTTGGAACGATGAAGGAGCGGTGTATACAGCGCTCCTGCCCATTGAAATCAATGGGGCAGTGCAGCGGTTTTAACCCTTTTTCGGCCGCTAGTGGGGGTTAAAACCCCCTGCTAGCGGCCGAATAGCGCCGCTAAAACGACTGTAAAGTGGCGCTAAAAATGGCCCAGTTTTACCGCCGGCGCCCACACTGCCCCAGTGTGAAAGGGGCCTAAGACCATTTATAGCAAATCCATATGTGTAAATTATATATATATATATATATATATATATATATATATATATATATATATATATATATATATATATATATATATATATATATATATATATAATCTTTTTTTTTTTAGTGCACTTGCTGAAATCCTTTAAAATTAGTAACGTGACCTATCACGGTCTCATTCCAGGTGGTATAATGTATTGCGGGAGTGTAAGATTTCTTGTATAGCTTTATGTGCATCTACTTCACCAAAAGATCCAATTGCTAGTGTAAACCTATGGACATGTTGGGGATAACATATTTGGTCTATCTCTGTAATTTGACCTCAAGCTCTCTGCAGACTTGCTATCCTTTTTAGAAGGGCACAGTGCTCCTCTAAGATGGAGGTGAGGATTTTGAGAAGTCGTACATACAGAGGAGTGCTGATGCGATAAAGTAGAGAAATTTTATTTTTGTTGCTTCTAAAAAAAACAATCGTAGCTGCCTGCTGAAATGAAGAGGCCATTATTAACACTGAATTTACAATTGGTTTGTATAAAAGTTCATAATTTTATCAAAACTGGAGTTTTCCTTTAAAGCGTTGTGAAGCGTAAGAATACAACTTTTGTTAGTGTGCAGTGTTTTCAGTAAACATGGAGGCTCACAAGCTTACATCTTGGTCTCAGTCTTGCACCATTATTTCTGATCAGTACAATACTAATTAGTTGTGGCTCTGTCTGCCAGTCCCTTCCGCAGCTGCAGAAGGTTCTATAGAACTAAACTTTTCCTTTTTTCTTTATAGGATTTCAGTAACGCTGCCCCTACATCCGGTCCTCCTGTTGGGACTGTTCCCTTCTATAACCCTTTAAGTTTTACACAAGTAAGTCAATTTTGGTGTTTAATGTGCATGTGTTTCTTTTACATTTCTGATGTAATGAAAAGCTGGATCTTGTTATAAAATGAAGGGTTTTGTTAACATAACTGTATATAACCTGTTAAAGAGGAAGTAAACCCTGATGCACACTTGAGCTGTAAGTGACGGCATGTTTGACTTCACTTGCGCCTGTGCCGCTGTCTGCGGCGCGCATGCGCCGTAGACAGCGGTCCCTGTTTTTTGCAAAATATATCTCCTTAACTGTGCAGGTTAAGGAGATAGTTCTTGGACCTAAAGGTAAGCCTTAATCTAGGCTTACCCTGTAGGTCAAAGTGGTCTGTAAGGGTTTACAACCACTTTAAAGTGCACTTGTCATTAATCTGAAGGCTGCAATTTCTGATCTCATTGTGAGGATGTTGCTTGCCTGGCTGTCATATTGATGCTTTGGCTTAAAGTGGAGCTCCACCCAAAAGGGGGTCGCCTAAATTGAGTGGAAACACTTTCCATTAGACCCCTTTCACACTGAGGCTCTTACAGTCGTTTTTGCACTAGACTTCATTCTCAGCATGTCATGGGTTCCATTGGTTGTGGGCAGGGAAAGACTGAGCACAAATCCCAGTAACCTTAAAGGGTTAGTTTACCCTTCCCAAAGACTGCCTATGTAGGTAAGGGACACCTGTAGATAAAGTCTTGCCCTTGATATATTTGTAGGCCATTTATGTACCTCCAGAAGCATGACTGAAAAACTACCAGAGATGCCATCATCCCATCGTACCTTGTCGTTAGGACTTTTCCTGACCCTAACAGCTCATAAATTATTGATATACTCCCACTCTGACCTTTTTATTACACATGCACCACTTCCCATATGATGTTGACGTCATTTTTTTTTATTTTATTTTTTTTACCAGAGATGAGAAAGCATAAAAAATGTATGCATTTGATAGTATCTGAATTAATCAGATGGGGGCCTATTATCATTTTTTTGGGTAGTAATGTCATTTTGATGGCATTTATTCTTCCTATCCATGATAGATTACAATAGTTCCATCTGTCCAAGTAGTCTATTTTTTCAAACAAATGGTTATAGTTGACCTCATTCAATTTATATATTGTCAACTTGTATTGAATCTTGTTTCCAGAAGAATGGAACATTTTCTTTACACCTGAAAAGTTCTGATTGCAAAGCTTTTGTTTTTTTTGTCAGACAAAAGATGCATTGGGATATTTTTAGCACAATTGAGTTTTTATTGCTGTTTGCCATTTTGGAAGATTTCCCCTCGTTTCCTGTTCTAGTGACATGTCACCAAGGCAGGGAGTGAGTAAAACACTGCAGGAGACAAAAACGACAGTAAAAAAACAAAAAAAGTTCCTGGAGTTACAATTTAAAGCAAACTTGTATTGAGAGACACACAGAAAAGCTGCCATTTTTGACATACTTTTGGAAATGCTAATTGCTTGTTCTGCCCAGATTATGTACACATGTGAGACGTGCTGGCATGTTTAGTGTATGTTTTTTTCCCCAGAGCAGTGACCTTATAGGGGCATATTTTACAAATCGGCAAATGTGACTTTCACTAGACATTCGCTGTGTGTGTGTGTGTGTGTGTGTTTTTTATATATTTATAGTATGTGTGATGACCCACCTTCCATTTTAGTTGCTTGTGTTACACCCCCCACCCACAGCATGCTGTGGTTCAATCATCTGTCCTGTTGTCCAAATAAGCCACAGGGAGCCATAGGCAGTGCAGACCTAAAATCCATCCAGAAGTGTTTCACATGTGAAGATTCTTTGGTTATCGGTGGGCGGTGTTTCGGTTTTACTTGGCAAGGCAGGGAGAAATTTAGGAACGGGCCGAACTTTTGCTATTTATTTTAACTGATTCACAATTTATAGATCTTTTCTCTGTCTATTTACAGCAGAATCCTGCAGGAGGCAATGCAGCACGGCCTGGGAGACTTGGTCAGCGAAAATACCCAGCGCTGAAATAGTCTTGGATTCAGCCTCAAGACTTCCAGAACATTTCAGTAAAATCATGTCTGTGGCCCTGAATTCGAAACCCAGAATCGTCAACTTGATTCAGTGAATTCCATTTGAAGTGGTGAAAAGCAAGCTCGGTCTATATGAAATGATCTTTGGGTCACTTGGTGGAATGTTTCAAGTCTGTGATGACTGGAGCTCTTTGATGTGATTTTTCTTTTTTTTTTTTGAAAATTCTTAAAGGGTTGGACAATGAAGCAAGCAAACATTGCCATTTTGTGGCCTTCCCATTTGACTTTCATAGCGAATGAAACTGCTCTTAGCACCAACAGTGGATAAACAAACTCTCTGAAACCTAGTGTGATTGGATTGATGGTTGTGCGTACCCAGATTTGGATTGGCTTAACAGTGTAAAATTGAAAACAAATTAGATATATATGCATAATGCACATCAAGAGGCTGACCACTCTTCTCTATTTTTCAGACAAACCCTGCACCAAGAATTAATATATTAAATTAAAACTGTGACTGATTAATCTGGAAAAATTTTATCTTGTAGTATGTATGTAGACACATGTATAGTCTCTCCAGTCTTTTGTAAAATAGATGAATCTCAATGTTCCTGGAAGGTTTACAACATCTTAATGTTTTGTGTTTTAGACTCTTCCAGATACAAATAGGTTATAATTTACTTTTTTCTTATGTTTGTGATTTTTTTTTTTTTTTTTTAAGTGCAATATAATTTACTGCTTTCTCTCATGCTGTTGGCTAATTCTGATTAAAATGGAGATGGCTGGTAACAGATGAAAAGAGAAACAAAAAATGATTTGCTGGCTTTTTAGAATCCACCAAAAATGATCTTGTATGTAAGAGAGGTATAAGAAGCTGGGTCACTTTCGGTATCCACCCAATACATTTATATTGGAGTGAATTAGCCCTTTAAGCAATCTGTTGTTCTTTTGACTGTTATGTCTTTCTGGTGTCTTACTGCATTCTTGATTTCCACAAGGGAAGACCCAGCGGGGAGGGGAGATTGGGTGACTGAGCAGACTTGAAAAGCTTTTAATGTTTTTAAAATTATTTAAATAATAAAATGCACAAATGTTTAGATTTAATGCAAGTGAAAAGGGATTTGTGTAAGATATTTTAATTGAAAATGATTTGCAGCTGTAGATAGTTTAGAGAATTTTTTTTTTTTAAATTAAGATTATATACACTGTTTTCCTTTTTCTGAAAAGTCACAGGCTGCAAGGAAGCGTTTTTAGAAATAAACAAAGTGGGTTGCTATAGAATACATAAGCAACTCTTCACATAAGATCTTCAGTCAATACAAAACAATTGGAGAGAATCTGTGAAGATGGAAATACACCATTGCTGATCTCCAACTGAAGTCCAACTCTAGCCACGTATGTTATGTTTTAGAAAGAGCAGGGCATAGTTGGAGCTTTTGATGCAACCTTTATCCCTTAGGTTTTCCTCACTGTCTGTCTGGACACGAACTGATTTGCAAATTTTATTAGAGGTGGATAAGGAATAAGAACTTCTGATATTTTTATTGCTATTTGTGCCTTTTTATATTCCAGCACTGACACCACCCCATTTCACTAGTGTCTAGGGCAGAGACATGAAATGAGAGAATATCTGCCCAATACTCTCAGACAAATGGAAGTTCAACTTAATAAGCTGTGGATAATAATTGATTGGAGTTAAGCTTTTACTGTTCTAGCATTGGGCAAAGGAAACTTTTCGCCACACTTACTGTACATGGAGGCTCCTGATTTTCATTCCGCTAATGCTAGCTGGCTTGTCGATCCACTGGATTCAGTACTCTTCTTTCGATTATGGGACACAGATCATCTTCATGTCCTTGATGATAGGGATTATACTGCCACATTCAAATGATTGGACGTTGTCAATGGCCCCTCCCAGCTAGGCAAGGCCTCAGATGATTATGTATGTGTAGCCTGTGCTAGCATATCAAAATTCAACATGGGTTTAGGAGAGTGGCTCTTCCAGATTCATTGGCTACAGCTTACATGGGGAGGGCATGTAAAATTTGCTGGTCGACGCTGGACCTTGTGGATCTGTAGGTTGCTATACAGGTCTAGGGCAGTGATTCCCAGCTGAGGATTTGAGTCCCCGAAGGCCCTTAGTGGCAGAGCCTGCAGTGATGGGTAAAGATTGGACCCCCAGTGTCCTGTAAAAATCCCTTCTGGTAACCCCCCCCCCCTATTTTTTTTCTGGAGTCTGTACTAACCCTGGCAGAGCAAAGGCAATGACCGTGTCTGAATTTGTTTTTCTTAATTATAAGTGTGTGCTGTGTTTTCTTACATGTACTCCCTGGCTGCTCTGAGTACTGCTTGGGAACTGTCAGGTATGGCTCAGAGCGCCAAATGCAGTGGGTGGAGAATTCTCCACCCCTACATTCATGATAAGTCAGCATAGGCTACTTGCCCAAATGCAGTACGACCATCTTGACCACAGTTGGCTCTCTCATTGGGACTACAGGTTGCAGTAGAATGCACTTCTTTTGTTGGAATTAGAGGGCAGAGCAGTTCCTATTGTGGGAATACGGGTCACAGTACACAGGTAATTCCTTGGTCTAGCAAGTATTAATGGGGCCATATAACATGGTATATGGGGATCGCACCACACATGTGAGATATCACCCTGAACCCATTCTTGCATCTGTGTCCACAGTCCCCTCCCCCCTTCACATCAAGATATCCTCTGGATGAGTGTCTTCAGCCCCCCTTTCACAGTAGTGTTCTCACACTTCATTGACCTCAACCCCCCCCCCAACAGTACTGTCCTCTGCCCCTATTTACGTCATCCCCCAACATTAGAATGCTCACCCCCCCCCCATATTATATTACTGTCCTTTGCCCCCCCCCCCCCCTCCACTTCACTTTAATGTCCTCAGACCTGCCACATCACTGTTCTCAGTGCCCCCCCCCCCGCAACATCAGTCCTCAGGCTCCAACTGTAATACCCGCAGCCCCCTCACATTACAGTCCTTAACCCCCCCCCCCCCCCCATATATATCACTGTCCTCCAGCCACGCCACTTTAATATCCTAAGCCCCCACATTCAGTCCCCAACTCCATTTTTACATCAGCAGCCTGTCACGTTAGTGTCCTCTGCCCCCTTTAACGCTCCCCCACTGTCCTACCTTACACAGGCAGATCCAAGGGAGGGAGCTGCAAGACCGCCCTTCATCCTAGCAGCCAATCACTTGCTTGTTACCTCAGGCAGCTCCCGCCCTCTATCCAGAACTATCCTGTCTCCCGCTGTCGGCTCTGTGAGGATTACAGAGCGACGACTAGGGAAAGAAAAGGCTCCTTCTCCTTAAGGGTGGGATTGCGTCGGCCTGAATGCGGCAGTGACTTTGTTTGCCATTTAGTCATGCCTGTCTTAGATTTACCAAGACTATGAAATAGGAGTACCCACCTGAACCTTCTATTCAATTTGCTTTAAAATCAATCAGGCTCTTACACTACATGTATAGATAAAAATAATTCGCTAGTGCAGTGGGCCTCAATGAAGGTAGTAGAATTTACCTGGTGGTGGTGTTGTATAGTTGATCATCCACACACCCCGTTGCCTATGCCAACTAGGGGAAGTCCGAAGTGTTATACTAAAAGGAAGGTGCGTGATCTGAAGCATAAATCCTTAGAGAGAGTTTATTTGAAACCAAGTGGTATAAACTAAAAGTATTACGAATTCATAGATAGATACATTACAATAATCTCACTTAGTTACACGGTATTAACCACTTCAGCCCTGGAAAATTTAGCTGCTCAATGACCAGAGCACTTTTTACAATTTGGCGCTGCTTTAACCACTTAAGGACTGAACCTCCTTTCTGAGATTTTTTTTTTTTTATTTAAAAAAAAGTTTTTTTGCTAGAAAATTACTTGGAACCTCCAAACAATATACATTTTTTTTTCTAACACCCTAAAGAATAAAATGGCGGTCGATGCAATACTTTCTGTTACACTGTATTTGCACAGCGGTCTTACAAACGCTCTTTTTTGGGGGAAAAAATACACGTCTTATTATTTTTTTAATAAAAAAAAAAAAAAAAAAAAACAGTAAAGTTAGCCCAATTTTTTTTATATCATAAAAGATAATGTTATGCCGAGTAAATTGATACCCAACGTGTCACGCTTCAAAATTACACCTGCTCGTGGAATGGCAAACTTTTGCCCTTAAAAATCTCCATAGATGTTTAAAAAAATTCTACAGGTTGCATGTTTTGGGTTACAGAGGCGGTCTAGGGTTAGAATTATTGCTCTACCGACCGTGGCGATACTGCACATGTGTGGTTTGGACACTGGTTTCATATGCGGGCGCTACTCACGTGTGCGTTCGGTGGGACGGGATGCTTTTAAATTTAATTTTTTTCTCTTTTTATTTTTACACTGTTCTTTTAAAAAAAAAAAAAAATGTAAACAAAAAAAAAAAGCATGACAGGACCGCTTAAATATGAGATCTGGGGTCAAAAAGACCTCAGATCTCATATCTACACTAAAATGCAATTTTAAAAAAATAATAATTTTGTCATTTGAAAAGAAAAAAAAAAAAGAAAGTCCCTTTTAAGAACTATGGGTGGAAGTGACGTTTTGACGTCGCTTCCACCCTGCAATGGTATGGAGATGGGTGGGGGCCATCTTCCCCTCACTCGTCCCCATACCCAGGAAGGACAAGGATCTGATTACCTCCGCCGATACCAACGGCTCTGGTAAGCGGCTGAGGTAACAGGAGGGGGGTCCTCCCCCACCGCCGATGAAAGTGATCTTGTGGCAAATCTGCCGCAGAGACTACTATTATCGGAAACTGGACCGCCTGCCGAAGAAGAGGATACCAGGATTATGGCAGCTAACTGCTGCCATAACAAAGATATCCCTCTTCAAAGTTAGGACGTATATCTGGCGGTCCGGAAGTGGTTAACTGGTAATTGCACAGTCATGCAATGTTGTACCCAAACTAATTTTTTTTTTTTTTTTTTTTTTTTTAAGACACCCATGTTTCTACAAGTACCTTCGCTTGCCCGTTTGAGAGTTCACTATGAGTTCATCTGGCAGACTTTGGCCTTGCCACAAACTCTGAGCATTTCCCAGGATATTCGGTCCAGTAGTGGCCAGCTTGCGGGAGCAAAGACTTCTGGTGATCCTTGTTTGGGGCAACAGCCTGGCGCAATGTCTTCCAGGTCCAGGAAAAAAATTCTAGTTCAGACTCTACAGTAAAGTTACCCTCAGAGAGAGCAACAGTATATGTATCTCACTTAAACAAATTTTAGTGCTTTCCCATTGGTTGCATCCCACGGTCGCAAAAGGGTACAGAAGTAGCCTGTAGTAACCCATGTGGTCCGAGGGGCCTAATGGAAGGTTGACAACTTTTATTAACTGGTATTGTAGTAAGGGAATACTTGCTTCCTGCACCAGGAACAATGACTCAACAGATGTAGCAAATCAAGCAAGCTAGCTAATCTTTTAACTTGGCTACTAGGCATACCAATCATCTCAATCTATTAATTGTCGGGTATTTATGCCAATGACCAAAGTCAGAGTTGCAGTGGTCGCAGACTGAGGTCCTTCCGATTACGCAACAAAGAGAGCCTCAGCTATGCTGCAAAGACGCAACAAAATGGGGAAGTCCTATCTTCACTGTCGAGAAGGAATGCAAGACTAGTCAACTTCTGTCAGAAGTATTTCCCAGTCAGGTCTGCCAGCCTTTTAGGTTCGGGTTTCCTAGAAATTCCTGCCAGACGCTGTAAGGTACAAAGCCGTTGGATGTCAAGGGATGGTCTCCAAACCAACAAGCTGTTTAAGGGATCGGCCATGAATAAGGCTATCAGGATATTGATCTGACAGTAATCTTGGTGGCTTCCTAGAGGTGGAAGCAATGAAACTACTGACATCCAACTGGGTCTGAAGATTAGCCAATATGTATATCGAACAAACCTAATAGTCTCCAGAATCCTTATCAGGATCCGCAGTCTTTCAGTGGTGATGAGGACAATAATTGCCCGGTGGCCTGCAGGCCATGATATCCGTGGGAACAGTCTCAGATCCGAGAACCTCCTATTCTGTTTCCTGAGATCCAATACCTCATACAGGGGGCCAACGGTATCATCCAAATTCAGACAAGTTATATCTAAATGCTGGAGACCAAGTGAAGGCTCACCTGGAGGTCTCACCTTTTTAGTGTTTGAAATCCTATGGAGGTCAGGACACCTACTCCAAACTTCAAGTATATTAGATCATAGGAAACCCTACAGAATTTAAAGGATGGAATCCTCTGTTCTCTGCTGTAAGGATTGAATTGTATACAAGTAGGCCTAGAGACAGCACTAAGGATAGATGAAGCTCGGTCGTGTTCTCACTCTCTGGGATCCAGTGACTGTTGCATATTTTGGCAAGCCAATTCGGAAAGACCTGGGCGGATTGTTCTTTCCCCCAGGGTCTTCCAAATAGTGTGGGACACATTGTTTCACCTCTCCATTCAGAGGGATGAGACATCCTCAATAGGGCCAGTAACACTGAAGAAGTATTTTGTATGGCTAATAGGTCTAGAAGGATCTCAGATATCCAAGTGTCAAGCCATAAACTACCTTGTTACTGAAATTATCGGGCAAAATGGCTCTAGTCTCTTCTTCAGCACTATACAAAGGTTTGCATCTGGGTTAGAACATCATCCTTTCCGGCATATCCAAACTAAAGTTTTTGAAGTACCACATGCATTGGAAATAGGTTCAAGGTTGAAGAGAGACATAGTGGCCCTTCAAGGAGAAAAAAAACAATAGGATCTTCAGGCCTAATGGCATCAGAAGAGGACAATCGTTGTCCATTAAAGACAATCGCAGTGGTGCAGATCAAGTTAGTTAAGGGGCTTAGAGGCCTAGGACAAATCCATCAATTAAGGGCAGAGACCGCTTTTCCAGACAGATTGTGCATTCACAAATGGAACTCCAAAAGAGTCCCTCCAGAACTAATATGTAAACTACAACCTGGTACATATTCAACACATTGGGGGCCCATTTTAAAGTGGACCCAGCAGCCTTAGCTACAATACATTTCAGTCGTTAGTGGGGATAGATCTAATCCTCGACTTAAACACTTCATTACCCACCCTTATTGTCTGGTGATTTTGTACATCCCATATGTATATGCTGTCATGTTGTGTCAGGAAAGAGGAAAATGTTATACTTACCTGATGGTAATTTTCCTTTCCTGATGCAAAGCATGACAGCATATAGGTCCCTCCCGAAAGGTCTTCGCAGTAATACTAAGTTACGAGAATGCCTGCAGGGAGGAGACTTACTTATATAGTATAACCGGTCCTGGAATAGGGCAGGGGGTGGAGCCTACCCATACGTATATACTGTCATGCTTTGCATCAGGAAAGGAAAATTACCGTCAGGTAAGTATAACATTTTCCTCGATCTCACAAGAAATATTGGGAAATGTCCCTGTATCAGTGTAAGAAAAAGATGCTCCCATTGGTGATGTCACTGGAAGGAAACCCAGGGCTGCTAGCAAAAATAGTTGTTCAATGATCCTGTTGGAGGGTGCCTCTGGCACATGGATCTGGACAGTTAGAAGTCCTCAGCACTGGCTGTGTGTTCAGATTGCTGCCTCTGAACACACAGCCAGCGCTGAGGACTTCTAACTGTCCAGATCCATGTGCCAAAGGCACCCTCCAACAGGGTCATTGTACAACAATTTTTGCTAGCAGCCCTGATGAAGGGGGGGGAGGGTCTCTAGTCCCCCAAAACACGTTGGCCTCTTTTTATTGCTGAAACGTCAAATAAAATATAAATGAATTACCTCTGATCACCGGGCGCTCCTTTTATCCACATTTCTTGTACATTACACGCGGAATTGACCATAAAGACGCACACCGAGGTAGCAGCCCAAGTCCACAGCAGGACTCATCACCACCTTTTTCCTAACTGGGCAAAGATGTCTGTAAACAAATTCTTTCCCTCTGCCCACACCCTACCAATCTACAACACTGACTGATCGAGTCAGTCCAGCGTGATCTACACGTCTCAACCAGTGTCGGTTATGACACCAGTAGGAAAAATGTTCCTACATCAGTGGTGTGATTCTAGAGTCCCCCTTCTGTCTTACATAAGGGTCCCAATTCCCCCCCTTTACATCAGGGTTCTTAGAATTCTTCCCCCTTGCATCAGTGTCCCCCCTTTCATTAGGTTCTCCAGAGCGCCCCCCCCCCCTTACATCAGGGTCACCAGAGTTTCCCCCTTTCAATAGGGTCCCCAAATGCCCCCCCCCCCTTACATCAGGATCCCTAGAGTCCTTGTCTTAAATCAGGATTCCCAGAGTCTCCCCTTCCTCCATTTCCTACATAAGAGTAACCAGTGTCATCCCTTACATCAGGGTTCACACCCCCCCTTTATTAAATAGTGGTCCCCCTTTCATTAGGATCCCTAAAGTTCCCTCCCCCCCTTTATTAAATAGTGGTCCCCCTTTCATTAGGATCCCTAAAGTTCCCTCCCCCTTACATCAGGGTCCCTAGAGTTATCACCTTACATCAAATTCCCCTCCTAGAATTAAGGTCCCCCTTACATTAGGGTACCCAGAGTTCCCCCCTGCATCAGGGTCTGCAAATCCCCCCTTCCATCAGAGCCCCCACTCTTTCCTCAAGAGTCTCCCCCCTTACATCAGGGTCCTCAGAGTTCCCTCTTTACACCAGAGTCCCTTCCTTTCACTTGGGTCCCCAAAGTTCCCTTTCCCCTTTAACATCAGGGCCACCAGAATCTCCTTAAAACAGGTTCCCCGAAGTCCCCCTTCATTACATGGGGTCCCCAGTGTCACCCCCCCCTTAAATTAGGGTCCCACCCTCATTATTGCCCCCTTCCTTACATTAGGGTCCCCAGTGTCACCCCTCCCCTTACATCAGGGTCCCCCCTTCATTATCGTCCCCTTCCTTACATCAGAATCCCCAGTGTCACCCCCACTTACATCAGGGTCCCCCCTTTATTAGGGCTCCCAAAGATCTCGCCTTTCATCAATGACCCTCTCGTCAGGGTCCCCAGATTTTCCACCTCACATCAGGGTCCCCAAAGTCTCACCCCCTTACTTTAGGGTCCCACCTTCTTACACAAGGGTCCCCAGATTCCCCACCTCACATGAGACCCAAACGTCACCCCCCTTTTATTTCAGGGTCCCCAGAGATCCCACTTGCATCACTGCAGCTACAGGACAGACAGGTGGAAGCTCGGGCACTGGGACCTGGTGTTCTATCAGATAGTGCCCCCTATCGAGGAATGCCTGAGCTGTGCAGCGCATGCCCCGTACAGAACGCCACAACAGCTGATTTCTCGATCAGCGCTTCATTAAAAATGTGGGGTATACATGGGCAGGGCAAAGGGGGTGGATCCGGGGGGGGGGGGGGGGGTGGCAAAATTAGGTTTCGCCTAGGGTATCAAAAATTCTTGCACCAGCCCTGCACTCCATCATAATATCTAAGCCTCTCACTCTGTGAGACAGTGACACACACACTTTGGTGCAGCTGTGCATTGTAGCCAATCAGCTTTTAACTTCAGTTAGTTCAATAAAGCTTTGGCAATAAAACCTGGAATCTGATTGGTTTCTATGCAGAGCTAGACGAGAATAGAACCCACATGTTTTATTTGGTAAGTGAAGGTACACCCCATGGTGCATTTAAAATCCTGTGAATTTGATATTTTCCTAACATTTTTAGGAAGAAGTTATTTTTACTAATGCATCTATTGTCCATCTTTGCGATTAACAAATTGTCAACACTTTATGGCAGGGGTGCCCAACCTTTTTAAGAGCGAGGGCCACTTAAGCGACTTCGTAACCGGTCGCGGGCCACAATGAGCGGAGCGGGTGGATGGCATGTCCGGGTCCACTCTGCATTTGCAGAGCGGACACGGACGCAGCCCACGATACTTTTTAGCATATCATATTGGAGGTAGAACACAAGTCGGTTTATGTCTGCCACTACTTATCGGTGAATGGAGGGTCCAATTGGTCGGACTGACTGTGTGAAAGGCGCCCAAGGCTGCTTTCACACTGATGCTCTGCGGTTTACCACGTGTGCAACGCAGTGTACCTTTGGCTTTCCTGCAGTTTGCAATAGACTTCTATTATATTCTGCAGGTTTGGTGCACTTTCAGAAAGCTCACCAAACTCGCAGGTAATAATAGAAGTCTATGGCTCAGTGCAAGTAACCCGCAGGTAAATTGCTCTGCACCTGCGGATCAGTTTGAAAGCAGCCCAGTAACCACTGCAGAAAAGATATGCCCATAAATACACTGTGATTTTAGTAATAAACTGACCTTTAATAACAACAGTATTCTTTCTATTCTATCCCAGAGCAGGAGGTCTCGGGCCACATCAGAGGGCTCCGCGGGCCACATGTGGCCCTGGGGCCACTGGTTGGGCACCCCTGCTTTATGGTCTACTTCTCATCATTCATGATATTGAAGTTGACAAATTTGTCCACACACTGAGCTATTCCTATGTATTTATCATAGCTTATACATGAATATAATTATTAATATATAATCAATGAATATATATCATAGAGGAATGTATAGCCTCTCCAAGGGCCAGGTATCGAGCAGATATTTTAATTCTGATTACGACTGTAGAGATATGGGCAGGGCTGTCACCTAGGTTAACATTTAAATCCTGTAGGGTAAAAATCCTCCTGATGGTGAGTTAACCTATTCCCATTGTCAAGGAATCCCTGATACCCCAGCTGGGTATCTCCTCCACAAATTGCTCCCTTATGCTATAACAAATGCTGAACGTGATTACAGGCAAAATCCCCCTAATAACCAGACAGAATCAGTAAGGTGAAATAAAAACTTTTTTTTATTTTACAAACTAATTAAACACCGGAAAATAAACTTGGATTATAAAATCAAACATCGGCCAAACCCAGCAAGAAATTTTTACAACGATGAACATCTAAGACTCATGCTGCACCTATAAAAAAAAAAAAATAAATAATAACCGAAAAAATAAAATAAAAAAAAACAGACAATTACAGTACAACATGTTAAAATGTCAGGCAATCAGTATTTTATAATAAACACATTTTCAGCGCTGTGATTGAGTCTTTGATTTTTGCATATGAATACAATTTTGACTAACAAAGGCTAAATGCAGTTAGTGATATGACTGACCTTTATACTTGAGTAGGATGCATGCTATTTGGAGTCATGCTTCCATTATGGCTTCTGCTGAGGTCTTGACATTGTGGATTGTTCTAGTTTGTAGGAACTCCTTTGCAAACTGTAAAACATTTAACATTTACAACAGTGTTTAACATTTATTATTGTCTGAAAGAATGGGGGAAAACAAAAAATGACCATCAAAATTAGAACTCCATAACTGCTCTCTTGCTTTAAAATTGCAGTTTTCCATTGGACTCCCTTTATCTTTACCAGTGGTCATCCGCAGGAACAAACTAGTTTAAGAAACAAAAAAAAAAAAAAAACGTAAAAAAATGCACAAGTTTCAATGAAAAGATTTTGTGCACATGTTTTTTTTTTTGCTTCCGTGTGCCTCATATAAAGTCCGCCCTTTGCTCTCTCTTTTCTAAACCATTGAACCGGGATGGAGGAGGGGATTTGAACAGCCTCTATTACCTCATTTAAATAATCTTTCCTTTTTTAATCAAATAATTAGGGATGGAGGCACACGGTCGCACTAATAACCAATATATTTCCCTTATCAATTTTTTCTTCAGCTGTTTTTATCTTTTTCCAACTATGAATTTTGATTGTTTTTACATAGAAACAATTAATTGGATGCTTTATTCTTTTATTCCCTGTTAATTTGATCATTCATATTATATGTTACATTGGTGGCATTGGCCGCTGTTTGTCATGTGGCCGTGCTTCTTTTGTCACGTCCTGGAGCTGCAACACGCACTGGGGATTTCCCCTTCGCCCTGTTCTGACGTGGGGCGGACGGGGTCTCTTCCACTGTGCGTCAACGTCATGCTTCCTGCGCCAGATGTCTGGCGTCCTCGTGGGGCACATATACCGGCCGGTTGGGCCACCATCTCCAGCGCTTGGGTGGCCCGGTTTGACGCTGTCGGCTGGTCAGCTTGGTTGGTTTGGCTGGCAGCTTTGTGGCGTCTCCCTCGCCCCCTTGGGTTGCTGGTGCATGATGTTGGGGGCAGGTCTGTGGCGGCGCTCCCCGCATGAGCTTCCCCCTGTTTAGGGTCTCACACTTTGGTTTCCTTTTATCACCCTTCATTGCAACTACATGCTCCCTGGCTCTCTTGCCCTTATTCACCTTGCAGCAGGTATTTATTTCTTTTTACCTTCCATACATTAACCTCCCCCTTCTTGTTCTTTGTCTCTCCCCTTTGGCCAAAATTCTCTCACTGTTTTTTCTCTCCTTCTCCATTTTTCTCCTTTCTTTTTCCCTTTTTTTTTTTTTCCTTTTCTCTCTGCTTTTAGCCTTTTCTTTGCTCTTTTGTCTCTTATTCTCCCTCACTGTTCTACACTCTCCACACACTTTATTATTTTTCACTTATTCAGCTTTTGTTTATTTTCCAGAGGTCCCCCATATTGGGGCCACCCCACTTTTATCACCGACTTGTGTCACTTCCTACACTTTGACCTACTTGGGGTGCTGTCTGTGCTGGTTGTGTCTGGACATGCTCCCTCACTTCTGGGATGTGGCATTTCTGGCTGGCTTGACTCTCATGGCTGCTCCGCCATTGCGCAGATACATATGCAAGTCCGTGGGTCAAATGTACATATGTGGGGGTTTTTCATATTCTACAATTGCCCACCTTCTTTCCAGATTATTTAAAATATGGTTGTCTTCCCTATTCATAGGTGATCACTACCGTTTTGCTCCTGATGAGTGGCTATAAGGTCCCGAAACGCGTAGAGCTTACACCGATATGTGTACACAATTATCAACCATGTATGGATGTTCCATCTAGACCAGGGGTCTCAAACTGGCGGCCCTCCAGCTGTTGCGAAACTACAAGTCCCAGCATGCCTCTGCCTGTGGGAGTCATGCTTTTAATGTCTCATGGGCTGTGAGCCTTGCAATGCCTCATGGGACTTGTAGTTTTGCAACAGCTGGAGGGCCACCAGTTTGAGACCCCTGATCTAGACCTATTTCCCCTGGTTTTTGTCATTCCCTCTAAGTGGCACTTTAATGTGTCACATATTTATATATCATTTGTGTTTTTCAAATATCAAGTTCTTCATGTATTTGCAATTAAGTCCTTGTTGGAATGTATATCTTAATGAAATATAAAATATTAATATATAGCTATGTGCATAAATATGTAAATATATGACTATTTGAATTTATTAAAACCTGTTTTTTAATCCAATTTATGTTTTTGCTTCTGTGTGCCTCATATAAAGTCCCGCCCTTTGCTCTCTCTTTTATAAACATGTTTTTTTTTTTTAAACTACAGCTTTTTCAAGAGGCACACTTACCTCCTGTTTTTGTGCAAAAAAAAAAAAAACAGAGAGTATGGCACAACTGCAAACCTACCAAGATATGGCCGTCCACCTAAACTAACAGGCTGGACAAGGAGAGCATTAATCAGAGAAGCAGCCAAGAGGCCCATGGTAACTCTGGAGGAGCTGCAGAGATCCACAGCTCAGGTGGGAGAATCTGTCCACAGGACAACTAATAGTCGTGCACTCCACAAATCTGGTCTTTATGGAAGAGTGGCAAGAAGAAAGACATAGGAAGGACCGTTTGCAGTTTGCGAGAAGCCATGTGGGGGACACAGCAAACATGTGGAAGAAGGTGCTCTGGTCAGATGAGACCAAAATTGGCTTTTTGGCCTAAAAGCAAAATGCTATGTGTGGTGCAAAACTAACACTGCACATCACCCTGAACACACCATCCCCATCGTGAAACATGGTGGTGGCAGCTTTATGTTGTGGGGATGCTTTTCTTCAGTAGGGACAGGGAAGAGTCGATTGAAAGATGGATGGAGCCAAATACAGGGCAATCTTAGAAGAAAACCTGTTAGTCTGCAAAAGACTTGAGACTGGGGTGGAGGTTCACCTTCCAGCAGGACAACGACCCTAAACATACAGCCAGAGCTACAATGGAATGGTTTATATCAAAGCATATTCATGTGTTAGAATGGCCCAGACCTAAATCCAATTGAGAATCTGTGGCAAGACTTGAAAATTGCTGTTCACAGATGCCCTCTTGCAAAAATATCACTCTAGATGTGCAAAGCTAGTAGAGACATCCCCAAAAAGAACTTGCAGCTGTAATTGCAGTGAAAGGTTATTTGACAAAGTATTGACTCAAGGAGGCTGAATACAAATGCACACCACACTTTTCAGATATTTATTTCTAAAAAAAAGTTGAAAACCAGTTATCATTTTCCTTCCACTATGTGCCACTTTGTACTGGTCTATCACATAAAAAAATGCTAATAAAATACATTTATGTTTTTGGTTTGTAACATGACAAAATGTGGAACATTTCAAGGGGTATGAATACTTTTTTATGGCACTGTATGCCATTAGAAACCATATAACCTACTGAAGCGTTTTTCAGGAGCTACAGCGCTAAAAATAGCGCCTGTATAGCTCCTGAAAAAAGCGGGTCCTTTAACTCCAGTGTGAAAGCCGGAGTGCTTTCACACTGGAGCGGTGCGCTAGCAGGACGGTAAAAAAAAGTCCTGCTAGCAGCATATTTGGAGCGGTGAAGGAGCCGTGTATTCACCGCTCCTACCCATTGAAATCAATGGGACACCGCGGTAATACCGCCGGCAAAGCGCCGCTGCAGCGGCGCTTTGCGGGGGTCTTAACCCTTTTTCCGCCGCTAGTGGGGGTTAAAAACACCCCGCTAGCGGCCACATACCATGACTAAAATGACGGTAAAGCAGCGCTAAATATAGCGCTGCTTTACTGCCGCCGCCCCTCACCGCCCCAGTGTGAAACCGGCCTAAATGAATTTGATCTTGAGAGATTGCGGTCAAAGTCAACAACAAAAGTGGATGTACATGAGCTAGACACCTGTGTGCAAAGGGCCCAAGTGCTTATTCAGATGTGATTAGCTTTGTTCTCAGTACTGAGCTGGTTTATGCTGCGTACACATCCACCTCTGCGCTGCGCACAGGCATCCCATAGAAGTGGAAAGGGATGCAGCTGCTGCGCACAGTTCCACGTCAAAGTATAGGGCCCGGTTCACACTGATGCGCCAAGCGCTCTGACTTTGGAGCACATATCGCATCAGAAGTTGGAACCCCATTCAGTGCAATGGAATCATTCTAATTGGTGCGACTTGAGTCGCTACGACTTAGAAAAAGGTTCCCGCACTACTTTTGGTACGACTTGCATTGACTTTTGTTAAAGAAGTCGCATACAAGTTGTGCCAAAGTCACGCTGGGGTCCGGCTTCAAAGCCGCCCAACTTTAAAGCCGTGGCAGTGTGAACCCAAGCTTAAAGATACAGGAAGGAGCAGCTGCACAGTTCCAAACGCAGGCACTGTGCTGTGTGATCCATGCATCCACTCCTACCCACATATCATATTTTGACATGAGACTGTTCGTGCAACTGCTGTGTCCACATCCACTTCTATAGGCTGCCTGCGTGCAACTCCATGATGGATGCAGATTCCCCAAAAATAGCTCAGCACTGCTGACATGTCTCATCATCCATCAGAATGAGCCCTAAATCGGCTAGTTGATGCATGTGAGCTGACAACAATAAGTGAAAAAGTGGCATATTAGCAGACAGCGCTTGGCAGCTTTAGCCAAACTTTTGTGGTTGGATACCAGTGAGGGAAGTGGGAGGAATGTCCTGGTCTAGTGGGCGACTTTTACCCTGCGTTCACACCTGTGTGTTTTGCAGTTTGCAGAAACGCACTACAGTCCATTTAACATGGTTTCCTATGGTACTAGTTCACATCTATGCGTTTTGTGGCTGGTGCGTTTTTGGAAAGGGCCGGGACTTTTTTCCTGCGATTTGTGTCTAATAGACTTCAATGGAGCTGCACCATTTTTTGAAAATGTTTTGAGTTTCTTATTTTATCGGAATCTGAAAGCCCCCTTTAACAAGGGGACCCCCAGATCCCGGCCCCGCACCCTATGTGAATGGGTACATCGTACCCCTACCCATTCACCAAAAAAGCAGTGAAAAGTAGAGCCCCTTCTGCCCCAAAGCACCCCATGTTGAGGACATGCGGCCTGGTATGATTCAAGAGGGGGGGGGGGTGCTCTCGCCCCTCCCTTTACTTGTCTGGGCGGCATGCTCGGATAAGGGTCTGGTATGGATTTTAGGGGGGGGGGGGCCCATGCCGTGTCTTACCTCCACTGTTCAGTTCGTTTTGCACAGAGTGGGCCCGATCTACCTCTTCTGGAGTCCCCCGACGGTGCTGGTACCTCCTCTCCCACATCAGGTGTCCACGTCGGAGAAGCACTCTCCTTGGTGGACACCCATGCGGGCGCGCCCCTGAGGCCTGCTTTTGCATGTATTCACACAGAAAGCAGGACTCGGCCCCGCCCCCGGTGCCCGCATCATTGGATTTGATTGACAGCAGCGGGAGCCAATGGCTGCACTGCTATCAATCTATCCAATCAGGACAAGAGACACCAGCTAGAGCTGGTGTGCTTGTTTCCGGCCGGAGAAAAACAGCGTTCAGGTAAGTAAAATGGGGGGGGGGGGGGCTGCAGCACTACAGAGGGTTTTTCATCTTAATGCATAGAATGCATTTGTGAAAAACTTTGAGGGTTTACAACCCCTTTTATTGGCTAAGCGGTCCTGAAGTTTACTTAGGACGGATTACAGGAAGACATGGAAGAGTTTTCTGTCCAGGAAACTGCTGGCTGAGTGGAGGTCTGGGACAGCTTTATCACTGCTGTAAAAGAGGGACATTACTGCTATACTGGTACATAGGGGAGCTGTACTGTAGAAGAAAAAAAACTAAGGTGCTTCTGAAAAGCAACCAAGTGTTCAATTTCTGCCTCCATGCTCCTCTTTATCTTTTCACATTTCTCTATGTCAAGTCAAAGCGCAAGAAGACAAACAAGACAGTTTGCCCAGCAGAGCCCAGTCCTTACATCACTATCCCCAGAGGAGCCCAGTCCTTACATCACTGTCCTCAGAGGAGCCCAGTCCTTACATCACTGTCCCCAGAGGAGCCCAGTCCTTACATCACTGTCCCCAGAGGAGCCCAGTCCTTACACCACTGTTTTAAAAACACATTGCAGTCACCGGCCCCCCCGAGCCCCCATTTTACTTACCTGAGCCCCAAATCTCCGTGGGCGCGATCCCGCGTTGCATTCCCCCATAGGGTTGCCACCTTTTCTTCATGCCAAACCCGAACACTTTAGAGATGCACAGCAATTTTGTATGTAGTATACACTATAGGATTGCAAAAGACTTTAAACACCTTATAGTAATGTGGTGCGCTACACACGCCAAGACGGACAGTGGGTGTGGCCAAATTCAGTTAACAGAGGGCAACAGATTTGTGTGTGACTATCTCTGTTACCTGGGAAGCCACAGGTCAATCTGAATAATGTGTCTGGGTTTCAGGCGGACTGAAACCCAGACACATGTCAAAACCTGGACTGTTCTGGTGAATCCCAGAGATAGGTGGCAACCCTACATGGTGCTGCAACTTCCTTGGGTCACTCTAATATCCATGGGTTACTTAGTTTATTGGGGCACTTTAAAGTTCATGGGTCACTCTAATATTCATGGGGTACTCTGCCTATGGGGCATTCTAACCTCCATGGGGTGCGTCTATAGAGTGCTCTAGCATCCATGGCTTAATCTGTCTATTGGGTTATTGTAGCATCCATGGGGTGCTCCAAAGGTTATGGGGAGCTCTAACCTCCAAGGGTTGCTTTGTCTATGGGATGCTCTAGTGTCTATGGGTCACTCTAGCATCCCTGGGGTGCTCTAACATCTATGGGGCACTCTTATTTCCATGAGTTGCTCTAATGTCCATGGAACACGCTAACCTTTGCTTTGTCTATTGGGTGCTCTGACATCTATTGGTAACTCTAGCATCCATGGGTGCTCTAATGTTTATGGGGTGCTGTAACATCTGTGGGGTGTTTTAACGCCTATGTGCGGCCCTAAGTCCGTCTTTAGCTGGATAACCAGCCATTCCTACCAGTTGTTTTAACTTTTTGCACAATGCATCACTGATTATGCAGATATTTATCCAATGGAGTTTATAAAGATTAATCGTGCTGCGCTACCCCTTAACCATGTGTAGAAACAGATATTTTAAATAGATTGTATAAAAAAGTAGTAATTGAATCCACAATCCTGATGCTGCAAATCTATAAATACCAATAAAAATATACACCAAAATATTACCACACATGTTGAAATATAAATGAACATGTTGAATACATATACCATTGTTGTAAATTAAATAAAAAACATCCAAAATAATTAAATCCACAATCTCAGTGCAGTAAATCATCATTAATACGTAAAGTGCAGGCTACCATTTTGTGGCTGCACACATTTGTATTTGTAGAATGCAGCTTGATTATTATTCATAATTTACTGCACTGAGATTGTGGATTTAATTCTTTTGGGTGTTCTTTATGAAATTGACTATACTATATATATATATATATATATATATATATATATATATATATATATATATATATATATATATGTATATATGTATATATATATATATATATATTCTCAACGTGTTGGAGCACATTTTATTGGTATATTCTAATCAGTAGATTTGCAGCATTTGGTATTCTGTATTCAATTACTATTTTTTTTTTTATTAATTTATAAAATGTTGAAATATTATAAATTAATTGCATAAAAAATAGTAATTGAATACAGAATACCAAATGCTGCAAATCTACTGATTAGAATATACCAATAAAATGTGCTCCAACACGTTGAGAATATATATATATATATATATATATATATATATATATATAGTCAATTTCATAAAGAACACCCAAAAGAATTAAATCCACAATCTCAGTGCAGTAAATCATGAATAATAATCAAGCTGCATTCTACAAATACAAATGTGTGCAGCCACAAAATGGTAGCCTGCACTTTACGTATTAATGATGATTTACTGCACTGAGATTGTGGATTTAATTATTTTGGATGTTTTTTATTTAATTTACAACAATGGTATATGTATTCAACATGTTCATTTATATTTCAACATGTGTGGTAATATTTTAGAGGTTTTTTTTTATTTTTTTTGGTATTTTGTAGATTTAATGCACTGGGATTGTGCATTCAATTATCCCTTTTTTATACACTTTATTTAAAATATGTATTTGCACCTGGGTTAAGGGTAGTGCAACACCATTAATCTTTACATATTTAGTTGGAATGTGGGAATACATTTGGATTTGAGCAGCAACCTGAAGTATTTATAACATTTTGAGTAAGTAGCAGCTCAGTAGTATATTGTACACAGTGCTATGAGTTTATTGCACAGAGTACAAGACATTGGCATGTGGCTTCCTTCACCCTTACCTTCCCTGGTGCATGCCTGAGACCACACTTTCTTCACTGCTGCACTCAGCATCCTCCGAGCCAGCAGCATAATGTTCCCTGCACAACGTGCATAGCCACTGCAAAAAACACTGTACAAAGGATGGAATCGCCCGGCTCGTCCTAGCCCCCGCCCAGCAGGAGGGACATATTAAAATACAATATCTATACACACAGTGCCCCATGGCTGAAGAAATTTGACTTTCCCTGTCCACACTCCCTATGTGGGAGGGGTTAGCAAGGGGGCGTCTGAAAAGTTCAGTATTCGGTTAAGTCTGCCCTTTGAGAGCTGCTGCAGTGAGAAGCTTCTCAGCCACGGCCCGGCATAAATAATGTGTCCGGGGATCAGGCAAGCTGAATCCTGGGCACATGATTCAATTCCCGTACTGTCCGGGTGAATCCCGTACAGGTGGCAACCCTATTCCCCCAGCTCTTGTCGGCTCTTCATTGGATGATTGATAGCAGCACAGCCATTGGCTCCCGCTGCTGTCAATCACATCCAATGACGCGGCTGCCGGGGGGCGAGGCCGAGTCATACAATTGGCGGCTGTGGACACCAATTGTATGGCACGGGAGCGCGCCCGCAAGCTAACCCCCTTGGGAGAGCGCTTCCCAGAGGGGGTTAGCTCTTGCAGGGAGGAGCTACAAGTGCCGCCAGAGCCGCTGTGGGACCCCAGAAGAGGACGATCAGGGCCACTCTGTGCAAAACGAAGTGGAGGTAAGTATGACATGTTTTTTTTGGTTTGTTTTTTTAAATAATCTGCAAACCTTTAAAATCCCTTTAAACTCCTCCACTATTAGGTCTCTCCACTCATAGGGATGGGCATAAAAGGAAATTGGATTACTTGCTATAAATTGTTGTGCATACAGGTTAGACTGGGCCACAATTGATGCTAGCATGTCCTCTGTAAAAACTAAATCAAAGAAATTGATTGGGGAAATTCTCTGTGTCCACCTGGACTCCTGGCTGGGCAGTGAAATGGGGAACGTTAGCTTCTCCTGAGTTAGGAGGAAGCCACAAGGGGTTCTGAAGGGCATAGGGAAGGCTGGCATGGGTCCTAACCCTTTGGGGCTGAGGTGACACCCCACTGGTACTTTCTTGCCAAGGTACTATAGTGCTGGTGGGTGGCACTGTCTCCTCACCAGAACGCCTTCGTTTGGCGGGTGGACTATATTTCTCCTCTGAGTCTGTCAGTGTTCCACTACTTAGGTAGGACTGGGTCGTAATTCACATCAGACTCAGATTCTGAAGAGGAATCCGAAGCAGAGAGCTCCACATTGCTCTCGTCAGGCGCGCTAAGAATTTGGTACGCCTCCTCGGCGGAAAATGATTTTTTGGACATTGTTGTTGTTAGTGGTGATGAGCCTGCGCAGATGTGTACTAATAAGCCTGCACTGATGGGCACTGATAAGCCTGCACAGATGTGTGCTAAGCCTGCAATAATGGGCACTGATGAGAATGCACAGATGTGTGCTGATAAGCCTGCACTGATGGGCACGGATGAGGCGGCACTGATGAGCCTGCACAGATGTGTGCTAATAAGCCTGCACTGATGAGGCGGCTCTGATGAGCACTGATGGCACAGATGTGCACTGATGAGGCAACGCAGATGGGCACTGATGGCACAGATGTGCACTGATGAGGTGGCGCAGATGGGCACTGATGAGGCAGCACTGATGACACAGATGGGCACTGATGAGGCGGCACACATGTGCACTGATGAGGTGGCACTGATGGGCACTGACCCTGATGCGCACTGTGACATTGGCACTGTGACACTGATTGGGACTGACTGGGCACTGGTGTATAGTATAATCACTCACGATTCAGCATGGGTCGCGCTCCCTCCTCACACGCGGTCTCTGTGTGAGGAGAAAGAGCTGTCAATGTGAGATGATCTCATATGTTTACATTTGAGATAATCCCTCATTGGACACGCCGATCGCGTGGTAAATGGCTGCTGTGATTGGCCATTTACCGCAATCTGTGATTGGCTGTGTCCAAGGGACACGGCCATCACAAATTTTCCCCGGTGCACGCTCGTAAGGGTGCTCGGGGAGCGCTGAAAGGGGACGGCGTCATATGATGGCGTCCCGGCAAAGTAGATCCGCGATGTAGCCGTCATTCGGCTATAGCGCGGATACGAGGAGGTTAACCACTTCAGCTCCGGCCCCCTTTCTAACCAGGCCTTTTTTTGCGATCCAGCACTGCGTTATTTTAACTGACAATTGCGCGGTTGTGCGACGCTGTACCCAAATAAAATTTATGCCCTTTTTTTCCCATAAATGGAGCGTTCTTTTGGTGGTATTTCATCACCGCTGTGGTTTTTATTTTTTGCACTATAAACAAAAAAGACCGACAATTTTGAAAACAATATTTATTACATTCTCCTATAAAACACATCCAATAAAAAATATAAACAAAAATCTAATTTCTTTATAAATTTAGGCCAATATGTATTCTGCTACATATTTTTGGTAAAAAAAATCCCAATAAGTGTATATTGATTGGTTTGCGCAAAAGTTATCACGTCTATCTATGGGATATACATATATATATATTTTTTTTTTTTTGTTACTATTATTGGTGGTGATCAGCGACTTATAGTGGGATTGCGATATTGCAGTGGACAATCGGACACTAACACCCTTTCACAATGCAGCGCCCGTCGGGATAAAGCGATGCTCCTTTTTGTGGTGCTTTTCGGCTGCTAGCGGAGTGGTTTTTACTTTAAAAACAAATGAAAAAGTCCAGTTTTGAGGCGCTTTCAAAGTGCTTTTAAGGCGCTTTGGAAATGCTGCCCATTCATTGCAATGGGCAGGGTGTTTTGGGAGCGCCATTTACAGCGCTCCCGACCCTCCCCAAAGATGCTGCTTGCAGGACTTTTCGTAAAGTCCCGCAAGCGCACCGTCCGAGTGTAAAAAGACACACTTCAATGAATCGGAAGCGTTTTTCAGAGGCTATTACTAGTGCTAAAACGCCTGAAAACTGCCTCAGTGTGAAAGGGGTCTGGGTGACACTTTTTGGGGACCAATGACACTAATACAGTGATTGCTGACAAGAAGAGGCCAGGAAATGGGGATACACCTAGTTCTGCAGCTGGGCTGAGCGAATACACAGAGGTGGCGATGCTACAAAACGAATAGTTCTGCAGCATTGTCCTCTGGCCGCTGGGTGCCGCTGTGGGGAGAGCATACATGGGGGTAATGATATTGGCTTTGCAGTACGGTCCTACGGTCAGTGGGTGCCGCTATGCGCAGATATTATACAGAGACAGAGATGATACATAGACCTGCAGGGTAGTCCTCTAAACACTAGGTGTCGCTTTGAGCGACGTGCTTAGCTGCCTCCCCGTCTCCATGATGCCGCATTGTCAAACCAAACTCTGGCGCTCTATGGTACTCATTCCCGCAGCATACGGAGCCGCAGTTAAGGTAGGTAAGCCGGGGCACGGCACATACGGGTCCGTCCTCTCTTTCATTCCTTTCCAAGATATGACAAGTCCTGCTGAGGCCACACACGGCGGCAGTGCGAAGGTTGGTTCCCGGATATCATAATGCAATGATAGGAATCATACGTGTCCCTTGAAATCTAATAATATTGTCCTTAGTAATGAATGTGAAACTGTAACTAAAGCCAGAAGTTTTTCCTTCAGTGTTGGGTAGTCCGAGGAATGACAACTTGCCTGTAAAGTCTTTTGTTTGTTGCTGTCTGTGTCTCAATTGTTTTTTTTTTTCCCCCCTTCACTTCCTGCCCCAAGGACCCAACAGGAAATGAGAGGAAATCTACCCTCTTAGCTGTCACTGGAACAGGTGTCCCTGTTGGCAGATTTCCCCTTCAATCCTGTTTTTGTGACAACTTACAAACGTAGGATTTCCCATCAGTTTCTGTGCTGCTGAAAAGTGTCACCAGGAGGGCGTAGAGGGCGAGTCTTCCTGGCAGGGTCTCTCAGACAGCAATAACAACCTGACCCGAAGGGTCACCAGGAGGGCGTAGAGGGCGAGTCTTCCCGGCAGGGTCTCAGACAGTAATAACAACCTGACCCCAAGGGGCTCTCAGGAAGTGTCACCAGGAGGGCGTAGAGGGCGAGTCTTCCTGGCAGGGTCTCTCAGACAGCAATAACAACCTGACCCCAAGGGGCTCTCAGGAAGTGGCACCAGGAGGGCGTAGAAGGCGAGTCTTCCCGGCAGGGTCTCAGACAGCAATAACAACCTGACCCCAAGGGGCTGTTAGGAAGGGCCACCAGGAGGGCGTAGAGGGCGAGTCTTCCTGGCAGGGTCTCTCAGACAGCAATAACAACCTGACCCGAAGGGCTCTCAGGAAGTGTCACCAGGAGGGCGTAGAGGGCGAGTCTTCCCGGCAGGGCATCGGACAGTAATAACAACCTGACCCGAAGGGGCTCTCAGGAAGTGTCACCAGGAGGGCGTAGAGGGCGAGTCTTCCTGGCAGGGTCTCAGACAGTAATAACAACCTGACCCGAAGGGGCTCTCAGGACCTTGGTGCAACGCATGCGTTACTGCAACACACGCTACATGCATTGCTGCACTGCAGAGACATTCATTTTGAATAACACCCCAGTACACCAAACTGACTGGAAAATGCACAATTTTTTATTTAAAATAAGAAAAGATGCTCTGTGCGGTAGGACTGCCATAGAGTGGCCTTGAACCTCCTTTTCTGGGGTCCCCCGCTGGTGCTGTCTTTTTTTTGTTTTTTGTTATGAGAGTGGCCTGCAAGCTTTGTACTGAGGGGGCATCCGTGTGGGCAAGCTGCAGTCAGGCTGTGTGTGTTCTTAGACACAGATAGCGAAGCTTGCTCCCGCTCCCTCTTTCACAACAAAAAAAACTGAAAAGTATTTGTAGCTGTTGAATTTTTTTTTTTAATATAAGGACACTTACCTGCCCCTGGATCCAGCGATGTCCTCACCCGAGCTTATTCTTCAATTGGCTTTGGGTGCCGGTGTCGACATCTTCACTAAGGCCCCTTTCACACTGCGGCGTTTTTCAGGCACTACATCGCTAAAAATAGCGCCTGAAAAAAGGCCCCATTCACTCCAGTGAGAAAGCTGGAGGGCTTTCACACTGGAGCGTTGCAGGACGGTAAAAAAAAGTCCTGCTAGCGGCATCTTTGGAGCGCTGTATTCACCGCTCCTATATCGCGCCTACCCATTGAAATCAATGGGGCAGCGTGGCTATACCCCCAGCAAAGCAGCGCTTTGCGGGCGGTTTTAACCCTTTTTCACCCGCTAGCGGGGGTTAAAACCGCACCGCTAGCGGCCGAATACCGCCGATAAAACGACGGTAGTGCAACACTACCCCCGGCGCCGCTCCTGCCCCAGTGTGAAAGGGGCCTTAGGGAAATTGTCAGTGGAGCCTTGTGGCTGCGATTCGCGATTGGGCCGCAGTCTTCTGGGACTTATATTGTGTCCCAGAAGGCTGTGGGGGAATGAGGGGGCTGAGCTTCCTCTAATGATCTCTGACTGCAAGTGGGGGAGTGGATGCCTGTCAAAATCAGGTACCTGCCCCCCCCCCCCCTAAAAAAGGAAGTGCCAAAGAAAATGAGGCCAATATGTATTCTGCTACATATTTTTGGTAAAAAAAATTCCCAATAAGTGTATATTGATTGGTTTATGCAAAAATTATAGCGTCTACAAACTATGGGACATGTTTATGGGATTTTGTATTTATTTATTTACTAGTAATGGTGGTAATCAACAATTTTTAGTGGGACTGCAGCAGACAAATCGGACTCTGACACTTTTTTTGGGAACCGGTGACATTATTAAAGTAATCAGTGCTAAAAATATGCTTAACGGGCGATCAAAGGGTTAATTGTGTTCCCTGGGAGTGGTTTTTAACTGTGTGGCGGATGGACTGACTGGGACAATACAGAGATCTGTGTTCCTGCTTGGCAGGAAGACAAGATCTCTTTGTCCTCCCCAGTCAGAGCGGCGATCTGCCTTGTTTACATCCCGTCTCTGCCTCTGTGGGGGAACGATCGTGGGTAACTTCTGTTGGACTCACTGATTGGCTCCCCCTCTGGCCAATCGGCAGGCGCCCCCACACTAGTGCACAAAACGACGTACAGGTACGTTAATTCGCGCAGCCTTGCTGCGGACGGCCGGCAAGCAGTTAAAGAACATGCGGACCAAAAACGCATCGCAGGCGCTTTTTTGCTGCGGTTTAAACGTGTTTTCTATTGCTTTCACGCAATGGTGCGTTTTTTTTATTTTTTTTAACTTGCCAAACACAATTAGAGCGCACCGCTCCAGTGTAATAACATTTATTGATTTTAAAGGGAAGCATTTTTCTTGAGCTTTTCAGGCCCCCTTTTCTTTTTTTTCTTTTTTTAAACACAAAAGCACTTGGAAACACTCTGTTAGTGTGAAAGGGCCTCATTTGCACTCTACCCAAAACTAAAAAAAAAAAAAAAAAAAAAAAAAAAAAGCTTTGGTTTTTAATTATGCTACCTAGAAATGATTCTCAATAACAATTTCAGCAATGCCTACCCCTCAGTGTACTCTAAAATAAGACGACCTGGAAGCACTGCACTTTCCGTAATAATAAGACTGCTTTCACACTGAGGAGTTTTTTTATTAACACTTTTGTATTAAAAAAAAAAAAAAAAAACTGAAAACCTCCAGAAAAATGCTTCCCTTAAAAATCCATCAATGAATGTGTTCACACTTGGGCAGTGCGCTTCCGTTGTGGGGGGAAAAAAAATCCTGCTGGCAGCATTTTTTGCAAATGTTTGGGAAGCAAAAAAAAGCAGCAAAAACGCACCTTCCCATTGAAAGCAATGGAAAACAAGGTAGAAACGCACCTTCCCATTGAAAGTAATGGATAACGTGGCAAAAACGCATCCTTTGTTTTTGGTGCAGTTTTTGGGTTACGTGTCGTTTAAAAACCGCACCACAAATGTGGTAAAAACGCATGTTTTTTTTTTTTTTTGCAGTGGATCAGTGTGAAAGCAGCCTAAGGAATCCTAGGAAGACATGTCCCTGGTGATTGCACAGGAAATTTTCTCTTTCCCTATAGCTGCCAGCAGGTCAGGGGACACTTAACTGCAGTTAGTAATGCTCCATTCAAACCAATGCATTTTTTTCATGCTTTTTGCAGAAATGCAGGACTTTTTTTTATTTTTTTTACATGGGTTCCTACGGAACACATTTACATCAATGCATTTTTGTGCCTTTACATTCTTGGAAAGGGTCAGGGACTTTTTTAAATGCTGTCTTTGCTTTTTTGGTTCAATAGATTTCAATGAAGAAGCTGCAAAAAAGCATGTAGTGCGTTTTTTTTTTTTTTTTTTTTTTTTTACCGCAATTTTTGTTTTGCATTTCTAAATCTGCGCAACAACCACTTCCCCCCCCCCCCCCCCCCCCCCAAAAAAAGCATAATAAATGCAAATCGCGGTTAAAAAAAAAAAATGCAGAAAGCATTAGATGTAGATGTGTCACCCACTCAAAAAGTTTCTGAAAAGTTCCTGAAACATTTTTTTATATATATATATATATATATATATATATATATATATATATATATATATATATATATATATATATATATATATATATATATATATATATATATATATATATATATATATATATATAATTTATTAGCAGAAGCCCTAGAGAATAAAATGGTGGTCGTAACTTTTTGTCACATGGTATTTGCGCACTGGTTTTTCAAATGCATTTTTTTGGAAAAAATACACTAATGAATTTTAATGCATAAAAAAAAAAAAAACAACGATATGTAACCCATTTATTTTTGTTAACATTTTTAAACTGTTTTATTTAATTTTTAATCACTTTTATTGTTATCACGAAAAATTATCTTCTGCATTGTCATTGTGACAAATGGGCTTCTAATAGAGAGTAGAATTGGCAGTTTTTAGCACATACCCCTCTCAACCATCCTAATGCTGCGTACACACGATAGGAATTTCGGCCAGCAAAAGACCGATGAGAGCTTTTCATCGGAAAATGCGACCATGTGTAGGCTCTGAATTTTGCTGGCCGAATTCCTGCAAGTAAAAATTTGAGATCATGTTCTCAATTTTTCTGACGGAAAAGGTTTCCATCGGAAATTCCGATCGTCTGTAGCAATTCCGACACGCAAAATTTCTACGCATGCTCGGAAACCATTCGACGCATCCTCGGAAGCATTGAACTTTGTTTTTTCTCGGCTTGTCGTAGTGTTGTACGTCACCGCGTTCTTGACGGTCGGAATTTGGTGTGTACGCGGCATTAGAAATGGGATCAGTCATACTAGGATGAAACAAAAGCTAATATTTTATTTAAAAAAAATGGCAGTTTATAATACATGATGCTTTAGCAAACAAAATATTATTCGGTTAGGTTTACTTTTACTTTTAAGGCTACGTGCCCATGGGCATTTTTACAGTCGCTCTTTTATGAGCATTTTTTTGCAGCTTAAAAACGCCTCTCCATGTTAGCCTATGGCCTCATGCCCACCATGGTGTTTTTGAGCTGTAAGTGGCATATGCGTTTTTAAGCTCCAAAAAAAAACCCAGTGCTTTCTGAGGCTCCAGCACTAGAGCTATAACAATGCCAGACGCCGGTAAAAGGTGTTAAAGGTGTTAAAAGGTGTTAAACAAGGCTTAGCGCTGGTATACCCGTCCAGCGTTTCTCTGTCTCTATTCAAAATCAATGGTTCCCTATGGGAGCCCATTGATTTGAATAGAAGTCGCACCAGAAGTCGGATAAAGATGGGAACCCCAACAAAATGTTGCGTGAGGTTCCCCCCAAGATCCATACCAGACCCTTATCCGAGCACACAGCCCGGCAGGTCAGGAAAGGGGGGGACGAGCAAGCAAAGCCCCCCCCCCCCACTGTACCATGCCAGGCCACATGCCCTCAACATGGCTGGTGCTTTGGGGGGCAGAGAGGGCCCCTGCGCTCCCCCACCCCAAAGCACCTTGTCCCCATGTGGACAAGGGCCTCTTCCCAACAACCCTTGCCTGGTAGTTGTCGGGGTCTGCAGGCTGAAGTTATCTGGATCTGAAAGCAAAGGGGGCCCCCTGATCACGGCCCCCCACCCTAGGTGAATGAATATGGGGTACATCATACCCCTACCCATTCACCTAAAAAAAAAAAGTGTCAAAAAGGGGCTTATTAAAAAAGGGGCTTCCACATCACGATAAGTCCCTGCCCGCAGACCCCGACATCCACCGAGCAAGGGTTGTCGGGAAGAGGCCTTTGTCCTCATCAACATGGGGACAAGGTGCTTTGGATTGGGGCCCCCTCTGCCCCAAAGCACAACCCCCCCCCCCCCCATGTTGAGGGTGTGTGGCCTGGTATGGTCCAGGGGGGGCGCTTGCTCGTCCCCCCCCCCTTTCCTCACCTGCTGGGCTGTGTGCTCGGATAAGGGTCTGGTATGGCTCTTGAAGGGGGGGGGGACCTCACGCAAAGTTTTGTTGGGGTTCCCCTTCAAGATTTTCAGCACAAGTTGCACCACAATTCGGATCATCTCGATCGGACTTTTGCTGTGACTTTTATTCAAATCAATGGGCTCCCATAGGGAACCATTGATTTTGAATAGAGACAGAGAAACGCGGCTAAAAGCTAGCGTGGCTAAACAAGCATTGACGCCAATGCAAAGCGCGAAAAAAAAAAACACGTTTTTAACGCCGTTTTTTTCCTGGCGTCGATACTAGCTATGCAGCTCCTTTTTTTTTAAAACGTCCATGTGGGCATGTAGCCTTAATAAAATAAAAAAAAATGAAACCGACAATCATGAAAGATACATTTAGCACAACTTCAATAGATTGCCTCTTCATTAATATACAGTAACAAGGTGTACACGGTAAATACAGTAAAAATTACATTTATGTGCTAATATGAACTCCCAATATACAGTATGTTCTAAGTTTTTGATAATAGAAGTAGGGCTGAAACAACTAATCGAATAATCGACAACTAATCGATTATGAAATTAATGGATTACTATTTTCATAATCAATTAATCGGCCAGTAACATAATGGGGTTAAAAAAAATCAAATTAGCCCTTTATAGTACAGAAAGAGCAAATAATCGCTACTGTAGATATTTACAGTTCTACAGTAAAAAAAAAATGAACCCCTATTTTTTTTTTTTTATTACTATAAAGGGCTAATTTTCGTTTTTTTTTAACCCCCATTATATTACTAAACATCTCAGGCCTGGTTCACATCTGTTTTTTGGTGCTTTTTGCAGAAACGTACTACAGTTCATTTACATGGTTTCCTGTGGGACAAGTTCACATCTATGCTTTTTTTCAACCACTGCTGTTTGGAAAGGGTCAGGGACTTTTTTTTTTTTTTTAACGCAAAACGGTGCTTTTTTGGTTCAATATACTTCAATGGAGAAGCTGCAGAAAAGCATGTAATGTGTTTTTGCAGCAATTTGTGTTTTTTTTTTAATCTGCCCAACAACTAATTGGCCAAAAAAAGTATATCTCTTCTGTCTGTTATTCTCAGAGTGGATTAAATATTTTGCTCCCTAACCATATAGTTGGTTATTTATATTTACCACTGCAAATAGATATTTAATAATAAATTGCCTTTTTTTTTTTTTTTTAAACTTAACATATTAACTAAATTATACACCACACTTTTTTCTTTTTTCTTTTTTTTTTTTTTAAGGTTATTAACCGATTAATCGATTATTCGAAACAATAATCGGCCAACTAATCGATTATGAAAATAATCATTAGTTGCAGCCCTAAATAGAAGTGTAAAAGTAAGCAGCACCTGAGGAAGAGGCAACACAGATTACAGTGTGTATGGCATTTCTCTTTATTCCTTCTGCATTGGACCACAATCTGATTTGATCTGCATGTTAAAAGTAGAACTCTGAGCATAAATAACACCTTCCCCAGCTGAATCAGAATATAACACTTGTTTTACTAGGGGTGAGCTAATCCTAACCCTAATCCATGGTCCGGTGGCAATCAACAGTGCGTTCTTCTTCTCTACAACCCTAGAATGTGGGCAGGCACTTCAACCTCATCACATACAATGCTGGACCTGCAGTAGCTTCTAGCCTCTCTGGCATTGTACATGATGATGTTGGTCAGAGGGGCAATGATATGAGTGGTCAGGGATGGGCAAGAAGAGCAGCTTTGATGGATCAGCCATCGCAATCAGAAATGGGAGGTAGAAAGGCTTGTAGGACCATGTATTAAGGTGTGAAGTCATGCACTGCAGTAAAGCCCTGTCTGCTTTACAATGCCAATCACTTTTAAGCTGACATGTTTTTGCACTGGGAGCTGAAGAAATAACTCTTATATTACAGGAGGAGTAAAGGATAGAGAGCACTTAAGTTGGGCGAGGTGGATCACACACAGTGCTAGGGGTGTCTGAATCACAAGAGCTTTCCATTCAACTAGCATGCTGAATGATAAAAACCAACAGATTCCTCCATCCACACAATGTGGATGGAGGAATCTCCCAGCCAGGACAATGTAATCTGACAGCGGCACCTGCTGCTGTTGGAATACTCTGATCAGCGGCTGCAGCCGCCGATCAACAAAAGATTTCTGGCGTGTCTGTTCGACAGGGAGGGAGGTTCACAAAACAGATCGAAATTTGTCCAGTCCCTGCTGAGTCAGATGAATTTCAATTTGTCTAGGCCCAGTTAAGACATAGGAGTTTAGTTCCCAAATTCAACTATTTGATTACAACCACACTCATGGGAATTCGTAAAGGGTGTCATAGACATGGAAGGTGTTGGTGTTTAGACCCAATTCATGTACTTGTCTGTGAATTTATCTGTGTCTGCACTGGGGAAGGAAGGTCTACAATGGACACACCTTCCCCAGTGCACTCACTCCGGCTCTCCCTCCTCGGCCACTGTGCCCCTTACTCTGACAGGTGCTTGGCCAAGGAGTCTTGTAGTAGGGGTGGGCAGAGCCCGATGGGGAACTGAGAGACTGGTTTCCCATGTGGTCTGCTCCACTTTTGATTGACAGCTCATGTGAGTGGGTGGATCCATAGCCACTATTCTGTCTAATTGTGGCTTTTAAATCTGCTCACTGCTTCACAGTCAAAAGTGAAGCGGACCTAATGGGGAACTAATCTCTCAGTGCCAACCCAGTGGAAGTCATTTCCAAAATATAGGAGATGTATCCCCAGCCCTTTTTGTTTACCTTTGTAGCTTTCAGCCAGGTAATCTCCCAGCTGACAGGTAAACGAGGCAGGGGATACAGCTCTGTGTGGGAAGCTATCACATACAAGACAGCTTCCTATCACAGACATGATACTCTTGAGTACTGAGGTGCATCTATACGTCAGATCAGAGTTTGTCTTAATTACTGTCAGTTTCCTTAACGGAGAACTGGTGATAATTCTTTAGGAAATTGTTGCTGCCATAGCAATAGATTCTTAAAGTGTCAGCAGTAAGAACTACCTGAATTTGCGGCACATGTCGGTAATGTTACTAACATGCATGCTTGCCTGAATTAGACGCAGGTAGTTCTTAAGGGGACTAACGCTAGAAAACTGTTAGGGCCATTTTGAATTCCCCTGACTGTTGGACCCAAATTTAAAACATTGAACAACAATAAAAAAAAAAAATATTTTCTATTTAAGTCTTTTTATTGAGTGCTTTGTTATTTTTACTATACCTTTTTAAAGTGTTTGTAACAGTTACTTACACTGCCAGCTCCTCACTTGTATGCATCCATAATGTACTGTATACCTTTTTTGTTCAAAACTATGCCTCTAAATACCTTTTTGCATGCATCTTCAGGCCAGTCGCGTGACTCGCGGTTGCTACTACACCTGCGATCCAGGACTGCAGCAGGAGGTGCTGAGATCTCCCTCTGAAGTCAGCCAGGTAGGTCACATGGCCGCTCAGCCCCTCCTACTGTAGCCCTGGCTCAGAGGTGTAGACCGGGGGGCGGAGACGGCTCACACAGAAGATGCACCTGCTGGACAGGATTGGGGGGGGAGAGGAGCAGAGAGCAGGGCTACGGATGACAGGTACATAAACTGACAATGCCAGGGCTCAGCAGCCATGATAAACCGTGGTCCGTTTACAGGAGGGAGGGCAGGTTTTACAGCTTCCAGAGGGGCAGGTTAAACAGCACAAGCACTGTGCTGTTTAACCTGCTATAGGGGATTATTATTAATAATTATATATATATATATATATATAAAAAAAAAATGTTTTATTGGTTACAAACATTTTTTAATGCAGTGTTCTTCAGAGATGGTTTTTATACACACTGTAAATGGTGCGTCTCACCATTCAGGTGAGACGCACCCAGCAAAACACATAAACATGCGAGGCAAGTCCAGGAACAGAGGTTGGTTTACAAAGGGTTAATTTTTACTCTTGCATATATTAAAGGAGTTGTAAAGGCAGCAGGTTTTTTTTTTTATCTTAATGCATTCTATGCATCAAGATAAAAAAAACTTCTGTTTGTAGCAGCCTCCCCAGCAGCCCCCTAACTACTTACCTGAGCCCCATCTCTCTCCAGCGATGTCCACGAATGTCTAAGCTATCCAGGACACTCCTCCTGTGTGACTGAGACAAAGCAGCGGTGCCATTGGCTCCCGCAGCTGTCAATCAGAGGGGAGAGGGGCCAGGTCGGGGCTCTGTGTCTGAATGGAAACACGGACGTCTGACTCGGCTTGGGGGCCCCCATAGAGAGCTGCTGACTGAGGGGGCACTCAATAGGAGGGAGGGCCCATGAGCAGCAAAGAGGGACCCGAGAAAAGGAGGATCCGGGCTGCTCTGTGCAAAACCAACTGCACATGGGAGGTAAGTATAACATGTTTGTTTATTTTTTTTATTTTTTTTTTTAAACAAGACTTTACAATCACTTTAACATGTGATATCTAGTCAGGTTCAAAGAAGAAAAAAAATTAATTTTGTGCAAATTGTGTAAGTTTGCCCACTTACAAACAAATGAAGGGTCTATAATTGTTATCATAGATCTATTTTAAATGATAGAGACAGAATATCAATCAAAAATCCAGAAAAAAACATGATACAAATATAATAGAATTGAGTTGCAGTTCAGTGAGTAAAATAAGTATTTGAACCCCTACCAAACAACAATAATTTTGGCTGCCACAGACTGGCTACAGTATGTGTACATGTTTTCTTATCTTTATTAGATGTCCCCTTGTAAGTCTGTTTTCTGAAGTGAGAATTTTGCTCTGCATAGCCATCCATCTTTAATTAACTCCCTGATTAGTATTTGGAAGCACCCACCCAATCCCTAGCAGTATATAACTAAGCCTCTCTTGGGAAAGGCACGAAGGGGTGGCACGTTTGCAGATGGGGTTCTTTTTCAAAATGGGGGTATTTCTATAAGTGGGAGCACTTCTGACTGCACTTCAGTGAATGCACAAAGCGAATGAATACAAGAAAATACTTCAGAAAAATACCACACGTACTACTGGTGACCTTGTTTACACCTTCAGCTCTTTCTCCCCCTTTTAATGCACTGTCTACCACTCCTTCTGACAGCTGTGACCTCTATCCTTTTACATACTGGAGTATATAAACTTTTGATCAGGGTCATTTGGGTAGTTTCTGTTGCCATTATGATTTAAAGTAAACACAGTTGATTGATAATAAATGGCTTCAGACAAACACTAACCATGAGTGAAAGAAAAGTTTTTGTGTTATCATTCATATTCTCTGAAAAATGGCCAAGAAAATCATAAATTCTGCCAGGGGTATGTAAACTTATGAGCACAACTGTATATTCAGTACATATGATAGCTATAAATCATTAAGAGTAATATCAAATCTAGATTTGCTAAGAGTTTGTGTTTACTTGTTTAGATAGTGACAGTCAGGACGCCTCTGGGTTGTTTAGTAGTATATATCTCTGTTGCTATGTGACACCCTTTATAATTCATGAGAGCCGTAACACAAACTGACACTCGGAGAACAAGCAGGAAACATTGACATGTGCTGTCCCCGGGATTTCCATCCCATAATCCTATTATTCAGCATTACAGAGCGCCAGGCACACCTCCCATCTGTCGCCTACATTCTGCCAAAAAGAAAGTTTGCAATACATTGTCAAGTAATCCAGAAGAGTTTATTCTACATGGAAACGTGAATAGTTTTAGAAAAAGTACATTTTTTATTATTTTTTATTTTTTCACAATGACCCTTAAAGTTTTTTTTTTTTTTTTTTTTGATGTCATAATGTCATAATGTAGATAATAAGATTTCCTTTCATTTGAGCCCAGTCTTGCCACACAGATTTACTCCAGCCCTGAGAAATCCTCTTTTATTGTTCAGTTAAAAAAATCTTGACAAAGTGCTGAAATCTTTGTCAAAAACGCCCCCTTGTTGTGAGTGACAGGTGATTTACATATCTCATGCACTAGCCTGAGACAGGCACAGACCACAGATCCACAGACCACAGTGAAAAGAAATGTATTCTCTCATGAACAGCAAGAAGAATATAGGGGAGATATATGTAGTCAGAGCTGGGTAGAGTAGAACATCCAGTGATCTGATGATTGTTATAGTGCAGTGTGTGTGTCTGAGGTCACCTGATCACAGATAACATTCCTTTCCATCACCAGGATTTGTTATGTGGGGGAGGGGTGAATTTCTCACTTTTTATAATTACACAGGATGTGCCTGTCTCAGGCTAGTGCATGAGATATGTAAATCACCTGTCACTCACAACAAGGGGCCGTTTTTGACAAAGATTTCATCACTTTGTCAAGATTTTTTTAACTGAACAATAAAAGAGGATTTCTCAGGGCTGGAGTAAATCTGTGTGGCAAGACTGGGCTCAAATGAAAGGAAATCGTATTCTCTACATTATGGTATCAACATTTTTTGGGGTTTACATCCACTTTAAGTTGGCTATAGAGGTTCGTTTTTTGGGGTTTACATCCACTTTAAGTTGGCTATAGAGGTTCGTTTTTTGATTTTATTTAGCCAACGGGCTAAATGAAAACTATTAGATTCCTCCATGGAGGAATTCAAACCCCCTTCAGCCCCTTCCTTTTCTGCTGGGACCTGCTGCTGTCAGAATTCATTGATCCGCAGCTACTGATTTGAACATTTTTCAACTTGTTTGTTCGACAGACAAACGATCGACTTCTGAGACAGCGACACACTGATCAAAATTTGGCCAGTCTGCTGAACCGGCTGAATTTCGAGCCATCTGTGGCCAGTTATACAAAATATAATTCCACAGATTTCTCAAAGTCAACACAAACAGGGCTATACGGCAGGAGGATAAAGCTGCTGCCCTATTTCCTAAAACTCCTTTTTTCTGCAGACAGATGATTCTACTACATTCTAGACAGCTTACTTACTTACTTTGTTTTGTTTAATGGTAAAATACTTTTCTAGCTCCTGCCAAGCTCGGACAACACTATTATTTGCAAGGGAGGTTCCAGTGTGATCTGCTAGTTACTGTATATCTATGAATTCAGGCTTTCTTTCCCGGAGACAGAGCTTAACATGTTGTCCTTTTTTTTTTATATTGACTTGTCGTATTTTTATTCTGTGCTTGGGTTGCAGTGATTCTAAGACCCCTTTCACACTGGGGTGTTTTTCAGGCGCTTTAGCGTTAAAAAAAAAAAAAAAAAAAAAAAAGCGCATGTAAAGCGCCTGAAAGAAGCCTCAACTGCAATCCCAATGTGAAAGCCAGAGGGCTTTCACACTGAGGCACTGCGCTGGCAGGGCATCAAAAAAAGTCCTGCAAGCAGCTTCTTTGCAGCGCTTTTGGAGCAGTGAATACACCACTCTTAAAGTGCCCCTTCCCATTGAAATCAATGTAAAGCGTCTGAAAAGCGCCTGCAAAGCGATTTTGGCAACGGTGCTTTGTGGGCGCTTTTAACCCTTTATTTGGCCACTAGCAGGGGTTAAAAGCGCCCCACTAGCGCTCGAAAAACGATGGTAAAGCGCCGCTAGTTTAAGCAGCGATTTACAATCGTTTTTCGGGCACTGGCAGTGTGAAAGGGCTCTTCAAGCACTTGGGCTTTCACATTGGGATTGCAGATGAGGCTTCTTTCAAGCGCTTTTACAGGCGCTTTTTTTAATGCTAAAGCGCCTGAAAAACGCCCCAGTGTGAAAGGGGTCTAAAAGTAAATGTATGGTAACATATGCTTCCAGTTTCCAGTAGTGAAGCATGCATGGATTGTTAGTTTATTAGTGGACTATTTCTCCCGGGTCCCTGCTTTAGCAGCAGGTTGTATCTATAGGAACAGGATCCAGAGGTGAAAGTGAGCTAGCAATAAGCATCATCTGAAAACTGAACTAAATCAGAGATCATAAGGAATTCTTTTCTCATTTACAGTGCTTAACTTTCTCTCTTTATTCTATCAGATACAGCTGAATGAACTGCTATACTGAGGATGAATCTTACCTTCCAATGTTATGTAGAAGCTCCTTCTTTTATCCTTAAGAAGATGGGAACCGGAGTAGCCATCTATTATCCATTTTGATTACTTCAGTGCTCCGTCATCAGCTGCTTTTGTCAGTTTCTGACAATGGTCTGCCATTAGGATTACATGCAAAAGCCACCATCATGCCCATGAGGATGGAGGTGCAGAATATTTCTGAGCTTTCCGGTCAGAGGGTGTCCATTTCAGATGACCAGGAAATTGCTGGGAATTCCGACCTAGAGCAGAGCAAATATGAGGAGATCCGAGAGTGGATTGAGAAGCAAGCGCAGAAGGGATCCGGTTCTAACAAGGCACTGGAGGAAGGAAATGGTGCTGAAATTACAAATCAAAAAGATTATGTTCTACCAAAGCCACCTGCAAAGCCTAAACTGAGACCTCACAAACTGGAAAGAGCTTTTTCCCTGGATGAGAAAAGCTGGCAAAGGAGATTTAAGACTAGTCAGGGGAGCTTAACAGACCTACATGAATCTGGGTCATCGTCAGGTTCTCTTCAGGAAGCTGCGGTCACTGGGGATCGGCCAGCCCTCGGATCAGACAGCCTGAATCACGAGCATCCCTCCAGTGGGCAGAATCATTTTGCCCTGGAGTCTGCTCTGCTTACCGCTAGCAGAATCGACATGACATCGGCTTCTAAGAAAGTCAAGCCTTCTTCTAAATCTAAACCTCGCCTTGCACATGTGAAGCCTTCACAGCCTTTGCCTCAGCTAGAGTTCAATGTTACCTCCAGGGCTCTGAGGACATCTAACAAAATAGATACAGATTACATGGATTACAAACAGCGTCAGATTCTCCGGCACAGCAGCAGCCTGAGTGACACGCGCCTTCTCGGTACAGTGTGTGACCACTGCTCCAATGACTCTCTGAGGTCCACCTACAGCCTTCTTACTCCCATACGGTCCAAGGATGTCCGAAACAGGTACAAAATCTTTATGCCCTATCAAGTTTAGTCAACCAGGTCCAAGGTTCTTCAACATTTTTAACATAACTGAGTTAAAGCAGGACTCTTTTGGTGGTTGGGCAGCCAGTGAACATATAACTTAAACCTTTTTTCATATTATAGTTTTGGATCATGTGAGAGAGGGTTTGATTGATTCTCTCCCATTTCTTTTTCTCAGCTGTTTTTTTTTTGCCTGTAGCATGTACGGAGGTATTAATGTGTTTAAATGCTGTTGCTTCTATTTTACAACTAATCTCCATTGTGTAAAAAAAAAAAAAGACAATGACAGGCTCGCATCTCATAAAATGTTTTCACAGAAGTTATCTGGAAGGCAGTCTATTGGCCAGTGGAGCATTGCTAGGAGCAGAGGAACTGGATCGATACTTCCCTGATAGGCGAATGGGAATTTTCATTGCTACCTGGAACATGCAAGGCCGTAAGGTAATAAGCAATGCCCTAGAGGCAGCCATATTGGGTGCTTTACCAGTCTCCAGCCTATTGGCTCACTAGAAGTCACTGATGTTATTGTGGTATAGCATGAGGCACAACATGCCTCATGTCGCAGTGATATTATAAGTTGCTAGTGAATTTATAGGCTGTTTTCTCTGAAGCATTTTCTAACCTGATGAAATGGCTTCCAATGCCATATATGGGTGACAAGTATTCCTTAGGGTGTATAACTCCTCTAAAATCTTAGACAACTGACTGCTATAAACTGATTTTTAAAATGCTTTGATTGATTTTTGGGATCCAAGTCCATTGGCTATGTTTTGAGTGGCAGACTGTTTTCTTAGTTGTGCAGTTAGGCATACAACATCTGGGTTAAATGCAGCTGCCTTCATGTGATTGGACACTGACAAATAGAGGAGGCTGCAGGGACCTCCCCCCCTTTTATAACCTCTCACCTCCAACTTAGCTCAGTTTGTTGCTAGTGTCCTTAGGTCAGGGGTCTCAAACTGGCGGCCCTCCAGCTGTTGCAAAACTACAAGTCCCATGAGGCATTGCAAGGCTGACAGTTGCAAGCATGACTCCCACAGGCAGAGGCATGATGGGACTTGTAGTTTTGCAACAGCTGGAGGGCCTCCAGTCTGAGACCCCTGCCTTAGGTGATGGAGAAGCTTACCTTCTTCCTGTGGAAGTTTTTCTTTATGATAATTCTCCTACCAAGGTGATTTCTACTATCAAAATTTTGCAACTCTTACTGCAGCTTCCAGATTGGTTGACTCCTCAGCAGAGGAGGGACCAGACCAGGATTTAACCGCTTCAACACTGGGCCATTTTACACCCTTCCTTACCAGAGCACTTTTTGCGATTCGGCACTGCGTCGCTTTAACTGACAATTGCGCGGTCGTGCGACGTTACACCCAAACAAAATTGACGTCCTTTTTTTCCCACAAATAGAGCTTTCTTTTGGTGGTATTTGATCGCCCCTGCGGTTTTTATTTTTTGCGCTATAAACAAAAGAAGAGCGACAATTTTGAAAAAAACACAATATTTTTTACTTTTTGCTATAATAAATATCCCATTTTTTTTAAAAAAAAAAAACGATTTTTTTACTCAGTTTAGGCCGATACGTATTCTTCTACATATTTTTGGTAAAAAAAAATTGCAATAAGCGTATATTGATCGGTTTGCGCAAAAGTTATAGCGTCTACAAAATAGGGGATAGATTTATTGCATTTTTTTTTTTTTTTTTTTTTTTTTTACTAGTAATGGCAGCGATCTGCGATTTTTTTATTTTATTTATTTTTTTTTCGTGACTGCGACATTGCGGCGGACACTTCGGACACTTTTGACACATTTTTGGGACCATTCACATTTACACAGCGATCGTTGCTATAAAATTGCATTGATTACTGTGTAAATGTGACTGGCAAGGAAGGGGTTAACACTAGGGGGCGCTGCAGGGGTTAATGTATTCCCTATATGTGTGATTCTAACTGTGGGGGGAGGGGACTCAAGGGGAGGAGACCGATCATGTGTTCCTCCGTACTGGGATCACATGATCGGTCTCTTCTCCGCTGACAGGACGTGGACAGCTCCACGGTCCCGTTGTTTTAACGGGCAATCGCGGGTGCCCGGCGGACATCTCGACCGCCGGGCACTCGCACCGGGTCCCGAGCGACGCCGCGGGCGTGCGCGCGCCCCCCAGGCGGCCGGGAATGGGAGGACGTCATATGACGCCCACCCAGGATGGGAGATCCACCTTGTGGGCGTCATATGACTATGGGCGGGTAGTGAAGGGGTTAAAAAGCAGGGCTGGCCTGTAATGTTGCTGTCATTCACTCCACCTGGTCCAAGAGTGGGCGACCGGCGCGTCCTTAACCGTTGACTCATCAGCTGTCAGCTGGATTCACTGTGACAGCCGAATGTAAAGAAAAGAATGCTGGCATAAAAAATAAAATTTACGCAAGAGACACCCCTCCCCAATCCCAAAACCTTTGGGTCTGGTACAGATTTTAAGGGGTACCCCATGCCATTTTTTTTTTTTTTTTTTAAACGGCGTGGGATACCCCCAAAATCCATGCCCGACCCTTAGGTCTGGTATGGATTTTAAAGGGAAACCCCTAGGCAAAAAATAGATAAATCCTATACCAGACCCTTATCCGAGCATGCAGCCCCAAAGGCCATGAAAGGGGAGGGACGAGCTCTTGTACCTCTTGTACCCCCATAACCACCTGGCCAGGGTTGTGGGGAAGATGCCCTTGTCCTCATCAACCATACCAATTCACATGCCACGCAGTTTTTTGTGAAATTATTCTAAATGCCAGCATTCTTTTGTTTACATTAAGCTGTCAGCGGGGAATCCCACTGGCCGCTAATGAGTTATCAGTTGTTAAGGATGCTGACTACTACATGTTGTTTACTAGTTGTTAAGGAGACTGGGGGGGGTTCCAGCTTCTTAACAATCAGGATGTGCCTCCAAAGTTGGAGAAAACTGTCATATGGAGTAGTCGGGTGCGACTTTCATGGAACTTTTGAGGGTTAACATTGAGGTCTGTTTGCCCTCAAGTCACATGAAAGTCGAACCAAAGTATTGCACAAACTACTTTGAAGTCGCTGCAACTTCTCATACGACTTTGTCCAAAGTCGCACAAGTTTGAATGGAGCCTAAGGACTGGTAAGCTGCACTGTTTTTTTTTTTTTTTTTATTTATTTTTTGATTTAGATTGACTTTATAATGTGTAAATCCCATTTGTTTTACCCAAACTCCACCCCACCTGTTTGTGTGCCAGTGAGAGAGCTTTGTGTCCACATCTGTCACTCTAAAGTTCCTGGCTTTGGGAGCTGAGAGGAAGATGTATGATCGTTAAGGGCCAGTTCCCACTGGTGCAATGTCCGACTTTGGATGTGACTCGCACCGCAGTGCAAATCGCATGCGATCTCTGTGCGATGCAATTTTAGCCATACAGATACAGAACCCTTTTTTTGGTCCACAGCAGAATCGGGTCATATGGGTGTTCTCACCCATTCGATCCGATTCCAGTCTGAATTTGCAGTTCGCACTGCAATATGTATACTGATTTAGGGGTGTAATTAACTTTCAATTGAAACTTCCAGCAGTTTGCATAGGGTAATGTAAACTGCCGCTGGGAGACATGCGATGCACAGTGGATTCGCAGGGTTCCCGCATTGCTGCAGTGTGAACCGAGCCTATAGTCCATTGACCAGGTTAGGCTATGCAGTGTGAATCAAAAGGCTGGTTGTTGACAAAATTACAAACCGTTTAAATTTTTACATTTCACCCGTGTATTTACAGTGAGGGGAAAAAGTATTTGATCCCCCTGCTGATTTTGTACATTTGCCCACTGAAAAAATAAATGATCAGTCTATAATTTTAATGGTAGGTATATTTTAACAGTGGGAGACAAAATAATAACAAAAAATCCAGAAAAACGCATTTCAAAAAAGTTATAAATTGATTTGCATTTTAATGAAATAAATATTTGATCCCCTATTAATCAGCAGGATTTCTGGCTCCCAGGTGTCTTCTATACAGTTAATGAGCTGACATTGGGAGCACTTTTTTAAAAGGAGTGCTCCTAATTTCAGCTTGTTAACTGTATAAAAGACACCTGTCCACAGACGCAATCAATAAATCAGATTCCAATCTCTCCACCATGGCCAAGACCAAAGAGCTGTCAAAGGATGTCAGGGACAAGATTGTAGACCTACATGAGGCTGGAATGGGCTACAAGACCATCACCAAGAAGCATATTGAGAGGGTGCCAGCAGTTGATGCGATTATTTGCAAATGGGGAAAAAACACAAAATAACTGTCAATCTCCCTCAGTCTGGGGCTCCATGCAAGATCTCACCTCGTGGAGTTTCAATGATCATGAGAACGGTGAGGAATCAGCCCAGAACTACACGAGAGAATATTGTCAATTATCTCAAGGCAGCTGGGACCATAGTCACCAAGAAAACAATTGGTAACACACTACGCCGCGAAGGACTGAAATCCTGCAGCGCCCGCAAGGTCCCCCTGCTCAAGAAAGCACAAGTACAAGCCTGTATGAAGTTTTCTAATGAACATCTGAGTGATTCAGAGGAGAACTGGGTGAAAGTGTTGTGGTCAGATGAGACCAAAATCAAGCTCTTTGGCATCAACTCAACTCGCCCTGTTTGGAAGAGGAGTAAAGTCTGCCTATAACTCCAAGAACACCATCCCCACTCTCAAACATGGAGGTGGAAACATTATGCTTTGGGGGTATTTTTCTGCTAAGGGGACAGGACAACTTCACTGCATCAAAGGAACGATGGACGGGGCCATGTACCGTCAAATCTTGGGTGAGAACCTCCTTCCCTCAGCCAGGGCATTGAAAATGGGTTGTGGATGGGTATTCCAGCATGACAATGACCAAAACACACGGCCCAAGCAACAAACGAGAGGCTCAAAAAGAAGCACATTAAGGTCCTGGAGTGGCCTAGCCGGTCTCCAGTCCTTAATCCCATAGAAAATATGCTGAAGGTTAAAGTTACCAAACGTCAGCCTCAAAACCTTAATGACTTGGAGAGGATCTGCAAAGAGGAGTTGGACAAAATCCCTCCTGAGATGTGTGCAAACCTGGTGGCCAACTACAAGAATCGTCTGACCTCTATGATTGCCAACAAGGGTTTTGCCACCAAGTACTAAGTCATGTTTTGCGACGGGGTCAAATACAATTATTAAAATGCAAATCAATTTATAACTTTTTTGAAATGCGTTTTTCTGGGTATTTTTGTTGTTGTTCTGTCTCACTGTTAAACTAAACCTACCATTAAATTTATAGACTGATCATTTCTTTGTCAGTGGGCAAACGTACAATATCAGCAGGGGATCAAATACTTTTATGCCTGGCGTGCAGCCTCAGATCTTATGGTCTAACAATCCTCCTAGACATTAAGGCTTCTTTTCCATTCATTACCTGGCAGAACTAAATTTACCGGCTCATTATTCTCTGGGGGAAGTAAAAATACTTTTCTTTTCCGGCTTGGAGAGTTGTTTAGTCCCTGAAGGCACTGCAGATCCCAGACCTGGCACTGCTTGTGACAACTGTCTCTGCTTCAGCTTCCTATGAACATCTTCGGCCTGTAGCCATCCCTATGCCATCAGTGACAGCTGTCCTCAGGTCACAGGCCAGTTGTGTTGGAGTTTTAGTTGATCGGCCACGTGATATTTGTAAAAGCCAGGTCTTGTTTCCATACGCTTTACAGATGCGTGATTTGGGCTATTACAGTAAGAATATGTTCATTTTTTAGAAAGCATTACATATCTATTTAAAATAACTTTAATTGTCCAATTAGTGTTGCTGACATTCCTGTGATGCATCAAACCTTGTATCTCTGTTTCTGTAAACTATTTCTGCTCATCCTTAGTAAGTCATAGACCCAGAACAATTAGGCAGGTTCCGTAATCTGCCTACATACTGTATGTATTGCTGGTTGGTGACTCGGTAATGAAGCAGTGATGAGGATGACAATCTCAAAGCATGCACCGGCAAATTACAGTATCTCACAAAAGTGAGTACACCCCTCACATTTTTATAAATATTTTATTATATCTTTTCATGTGACAACACTGAAGAAATGTCACTTTGCTACAATGTAAGGTAGTGAGTGTACAGCTTGTATAACAGTGTAAATTTGTTGTCCCTTCAAAATAACTCAGCACACAGCCATTAATGTCTAAACCGCTGGCAACAAAAGTGAGTACACCCCTAAGTCAAAATGTCCAAATTGGGCCCAAAGTGTCAATATTTTTTGTGACCACCATTTATTTTCCAGCACTGCCTTAACCCTCTTGGGCATGGAGTTCACCGGAGCTTCACAGGTTACCACTGGAGTCCTCTTCCACTCCTCCATGACGACATCACGGAGGGTTTAAGTCTGGAGATTTGCTTGGCCAGTCCATTATCTTTACCCTCCGCTTCCTTAGCAAGGCAGTGGTCGTCTTGGAGGTGTGTTTGGGGTCATTATCATGTTAGAATATTGCTCTGCGGCCCAGTCCCCAAAGAGAGGGGATCATGCTCTGCTTCACTATGTCACAGTACATGTTGGCATTCATGGTTCCCTCAATGAACTGTAGCTCGCCAGTGCCGGCAGAACTCATGCAGCCCCAGACCATGACACTCCCACCACCATGCTTGACTGTAGGCAAGACACACTTGTCTTTGTACTCCTCACCTGGTTGCCGCCACACATGCTTGACACCATCTGAACCAAATAAGTTTATCTTGGTCTAATCAGACCACAGGACATGGTTCCAGTAATCCATGTCCTTAGTCTGCTTGTCTTCAGAAAACTGTTTGCAGGCTTTCTTGTGCATCACCTTTTTAGAAGAGGCTTCCTTTTGGGACAACAGCCATGCTGACCAATTTGATGCAGTGTGCGGCGTATGGTCTGAACACTGACAGGCTGACCCCCCCCCCCCCCACCCCTTCAACCTCTGCAGCAATGCTGGCAGCACTCGTATGTCTATTTCCCAAAGACAACCATTGGATATTACACTGAGCACGTGCACTCAACTTCTTTGGTCGACCATGGCGAGGCCTGTTCTGAGTGGAACCTGTCCTGTTAAACCGCTGTATGGTCTTGGCCACTATGCTGCAGCTTGGTTTCTTGGCCATCTTTATGTAGAGCAACAGTTCTTCTTTTTTTTTTTTTTTTTTTCAGTTCTTTGCCATGAGGTGCCATGTTGAACTTCCAGTGACCAGTATGATGGAGTGAGAGCGATGACACCAAATTTAACACACCTTCTCCCAATTAAAACCTGAGATCTTGTAACACTAACGAGTCACATGACACCGGGGAGGGTAAATGGCTTATTGGGCCCAGTTTGGACATTTTCACTTTTGTTGCCAGCGGTTTAGACATTAATGGCTGTGTGAGTTATTTTCAGGGGACAGCAAATTTACACTGTTATACAAGCTGTACACTCACTACTTTACATTGTAGCAAAATGTAATTTCTTCAGTGTTGTCACATGAAAAGATATAATAAAATATTCACAAAAATGTGAGGGGCGTACTCACTTTTGTGAGATACTGTATCTGTGTCGGGTCCCAGATGGGCAGATGCCAAACGTTCCAGCCTTATTCTGCTGTAACAGTGGAATGAATATAAAAGGACATTTTTGCATTGTTTTATCTGCACTGTGAATAATGGAGCATGGTCTATAGTCAGGTCCCCGAGAGTCATTATTTATGGGGCACAAGGGCTCAGGCATATTGTGTGTGACTGTCCTGTAAATAGGCATATACATACATATACATTGAGACTGTTGGACAAGTTATAGTCATTTAATTGTTTCACTTGATTTATTATGGTACTCTTGGCTTGTGCAGGAGCTCCCGGAAAGCCTGGACGATTTCTTGCTGCCACCAGATGATGATTTTGCTCAAGATATTTACATTATTGGGATTCAGGAAGGAAGCCCAGACAGGTGGGTGAACTTGAAAACTGCCATCTGATGTCTGAACCTTGCTCCACTTATAGTTGTCTTTTGATAACATATTGTTCCCCAGCTCCTGAGTACACACGGCAATATCAAATTACAAAACTACTTACATTTAAACGGAGAGGCTCTACTATTCTACAATCACAATTCCAAAAATTTGGGACACTGTTTAAAATCTACATAAAAACAGAATGTAATGATTTCCAAATCTCATAAACCCATATTTTATTCACAATAGGAAACCTGTCAAGTCTTTAAACTGAGATAATGTACAATTTTAAGAAAAAAAATAAGGTCATTTTGAAATTGATGTCAGCAACACCTCTCAAAAATTTTGGGTCAGGGCCATGTTTAGTACGGTGTAGCATCTCCTCTTCTTTTACCAAAACTCTGTAAAAGTCTGAGAACTGAGGAGATCAGTTGCTGGAGTTTTTGGAGAGGAATGCTATTCCATTCTTTCCTGATATAGGATTCCAACTGCTCACAGTCCTGGGTCTTCTTTGTCATATTTTTTGTTTGAAGATGCACCAAATATTTTCATTTGAAAGGCCTGGACTGCAGG